>JAOTJB010175378.1:0-18482 GCA_027123815.1 Erythroxylum minutifolium | reverse complement strand
AATTTCCAGCTCTTACCCTAGCGAAAGTTCTCAACCATCTCCTTGAAATTCAAGTCTTTTTCCCAGCTTTACAGTATTCATTCCCGAAGGATCTTTGGTTCGGTCCAGTCACTGCATTCCGTGCTTTCTATTCTCCAGCTTGATGACTTTCATAGCTTGCTTAACGACCTCGGACGGCGGAAATGGATGGCTCTAAGTCGGTTGGGGAGCCCCACTGGAGAGTGAATCTTTCTGATCCGCTGCTAGAGCTATGTTTTACAGTCAATAGTTCTTAAAAGCGGGTCGAAGAGAGGGCTTAGAGCAGAGTTGGAAGGAAAGCTTCATGGTATCAAAAGAGTGTAGAGACCGGCTATCAACTATGTCGCAAACTTTTTAGAAAAGAAAACCTCCTATTTTCCAATAGAAACTGGAAGCACTGCTCTCTCGTCCCTTCTATGGTCTCTTTAGTGACTCAAGAAAAAAAAAGCGTGACGAGAATATGATCTTTTGTGAACAAGATAGGGGGAAATGGTTTGATCTTCAGGTGCTATGATATCACTCTTTCTAGTTGATCTTCCGCCTCCTTAGTTCTCCTTTTTTATTGTAATATACAAACAAGTCGTGAAAAAGCTTTCTCCTTATTGAAGGGCCATCTAATGAAATTTTCTTAGTGATTGAACTACCGCTTCTAGAATGCCTATAGTTAGGAAAGAGAGTGCCGAACCATATTTTTTTACACTTACCCTTTATTCCTAGAGGAGAAAAATGGACTCGTCAAGTAAAGAAGCGAAAGCCGCTCAAATGCTAAATTGGGGGGCAGAAGCAACTCGCTTAACTAAGGGCAAGGAGCAAAAACCACTCAATTCTTTGTGAAGTGAAATTAAGGAGAGCAGCAAACCCCTTTCTTATTCTATTCATTATTAGCGGGTAGGTTCCACTTTTTCCTGAAGCATAGATGAAATGAGAGATGAAAAAAACGCTAGCATTAGCAGAAGATCATACTTTCTTGCCTTAGACCACTATCGAGGCTATGAGTTTCTCATAGCACAGACGATCCTTACCCGTGAAGGTAGTTTACTTGCTTACTTTAACAAGTAAGGAAGAAAGAGTACCTGTTGTTAACAAAACGGAGTATCAAAAGCCCATTTATCGCAGTGGTCTCAAAAACTCAATTATCATATTTTCAGGCAAAAGACCTAGAGGTCTATAAAAGTCACGTTTTCACTTAAGAAGAAAGATGGAGCCTTTGCGAGGATGTCTTTCATCAGCCAATGCCAAAGCAACAAAGCTAGCATCAAACCTACCTGCCCAGAACCCTCCTTAATTCCTACCAAGGTTCCCATCCCCGATGACAGAAGAAGGATAAGAAAAAATAGGAGCTGGAGGGGCAGGAAGAAAGATTTTCACTTGGACAGGAGATGTGGACGAGTTTTGGCCTAGCTCCAAGAAGCCTGGGGGAGGAGGAGGCAGGGCCAAGCTGAGCTAAACGTAAACGTATGCATGGTTAAAAAATCAGTATACCCAAGTTCCTGTGTTGACGTGAATTTAGGGATCATAGAGGGCGGATTTACCACGGGATCTCCAGCATGAGGTGATCAGTCTCACTCCCTCGAATATTTCCTTTTTGCCCGCTGAGCGTCGGAAAGATCCCCTCACGTGGGTGCTAAGACTAGGTCGGGATTCGGCGAAGACTAAACGGATCAATCCACTTGACCTAACCTTTTGAGCCTCCAGTTCTTCTGGATTGCTAGCGTGATCGGATAAGGCAGCGGAGATTCATTCAACTACTTCGCTCTCAGAGGCGGGCTCGTAGGGTAATTCACAATAAAGCCGCGTGTGAATCCATCCCAACTACTAGAGTGATTTCTTCAGCTCGACCAACTACTGGCCTGTTGTTGAGCGTTTTTCTGTCAAGGTCGCCGGTTTCGGAGGTTTTTCCGCGAGCGGTCTAAAAACTATATGAAGCGGGAAAAGCACGAGTTATCCTTAGAATGGTGCCTTCTGGAATAGTTAAGGTCGGACAGTGCTTTCAAACTGACGGGGGATCGCAGACTAACCACTTTAGCAACTAGCCACTTTAGCAGTTCGAAGGATCAACAGCTGTGTTTCCCCAAATCCGAGGCAGGGGGGATTGAGAGGAGTGCTTTCCCGTCCACCTAGGCTCCAAAGCAAAGAGGAATGCTTGGACCTACTTACTATATGGACCTATTCCCTATCCCCTTCCTGCTGGTCCTTCCACCAGGCTTGATAAGAAGGAGACTTGCTCACACTTGGTTAAGGAAACAGGCTGCCAGGCAACTCTATCTCGCTCTCCCAACTCAGACTTATGATAGGCGAGCTCAATGCCCGAAATGGACCTCTGGACATCCTTCTCTTTGAATTCCCGGTCTTCAGTTGTCTTCCTTGGTTCCACCCTTCCATTCATGAAGCAGATCGCCGGGAAGGCTCTTTCTCAAGCATAAAGCGAGAGTTTTCGATCCCGATCGACAAACAAAACTCCTGAAGGAAGCCCGGTTTATTTAGTAGGAAATCAACGCGTTGAAAGATCTTTTTTCTCACCTGGGAACAAGCCCAACAAAGCACTTTTCCCTACCAAATTGGATCTATCTCTGCCTGCTTTTTCCATTCGCTGAGCTCTGAGCTCCTCTGGCAAATCATGATGTGCGCATACTGGCTACTCTGCTTTAGTAGTGCGTTAACTAGTAGTCCACTACTGATTAAGGATTTGATACTGACACCTGTCTTACTAACTAGAAGCCTTTTAAAAATAGTTATTGGATAGGGTATTCCTTTTGTTTATAACTTTCTCAAAGACTCCGTGACTTGGGAAGTCCCGAGACCGGGATCAAGCTTACAACCTGTGGATTGTCAAAAGGTCGTTTTCGTTTTCCTGCTTGCAGAAAGCCCTTTTCGACAATCTGCTTCATGAATGCGAGAGATTAATCAAAAAAACCTGATGTACTATTTCAGCAGATCATAAGCGAGCCTGCTTGTTGCTAGCCTTGCAATCATTCATCAACTTCAAGGCGAGTTCGAAAGCTTGACAATTGACTTTTGGGAGCCCTTCTTTTCTTGGACTTAGCTCCTTCTTACATAAAAGCGGAGTAGACAATATGGCTAGTAGTCTACTAGGAGCAAAGAGGAGCTCGCCAAGCGGAGGATAGGAATCCTACCTTTCTTTGGGGAGAATTTGTGATATGGATCAATCGAGGCTCCTAGCCTGGAATTCTTGAAGGATGCAGGATAACTTCCTTCCTTGCTGGGGTGGATTTTGGTTTAAAGATTTTTTTTTCGGTGGCAAAGGCATTTGAGCCGGGGCTTGCCCCTGGGAACGAGCGACCCGCGAAGGCAAATCCTCAGTGACTTGGGCTGATGAAATTGGATCATGGGAAGATTGTGTAGATGAAGGAGAAGGCTCGTCTTGTTGCTCCCCCCTGGGATTAGTGATAGAAGTTACGAAGTGATTCTATTCGCTCCATGCCTACGCCTTCTAGGGCGATATTTGTTTGGAGACCTTATGGGAGTCTTCTCGTCGTCGGACCTGATTTGGATTTTGGAACTGCCCGAGCTAGATGACAAAGCTGAGCTGGAACTGGAAGGTACTTTTTTGATGCTATCGAAGTACCTCGCAATCTTTTCTTCTGTTGTTGGGAATCCTCGGAATGGTTGTCAAAGCCTTGAAGGAGTTGTCTCCTCAATCTGACTCTGGAGGCGAGGCCCCTTGGTTATTACATTGTGGCCTTGAAGGCGGATAGATATTCAATTAAGAGTTAGTGCTGGCCTTTTCATATTTCATGCCATTTTCCCTCTTTCTTGGGAAGAGAGGATAACACTCCGGGGAACAAGCCTGAGCACTGATGCAAACTGTCCATCATTAGATTGCTCTTTTGGTTTTATAAGGGCCGGAGCCTTTGATGAGCAAGAAGCCAATGTTGTAATTCTTGAGGATGATTCTTTGAAACAAGAGTTCCATAAGCAAGCGCATGAGACTCTTTGACTTTCAAGCTCCGAAGAAGAGTGAAACTGACCCCACTTTCATTGACCAGTAAGTGATAGCTGTCAGGTTCGCAGAATGACCGATGGAACCAACTGAATCTCTCGTGACATTCTCGAAGTTCGATCCACCACTTTGGGGAAAGAGATGAGACGGTCTACCCGCCTTTACACATACGAGGAATCACTCACTGACGGACAAGAGGTCGACAACGTGAGCTTTACTGCCGGGCTTTCGGCCTTCTTGATCCAACTGCATCACTCTTTGAGACTACTGCTTGTGCTTGGCTCAGGATATCCTTCTTTCTGAAAAGCTTCCTACTCAAGTGAGGAAAGCCTGATTTGGAATCCTTTTTCACAGCCTGATTGTCCAAATGAGAGATCCATTCTCAGGGGAATCGTAGGCTCAAAATGGATTCGTCAACAGAGGATGCCTTTCAAGGAAAAAGTCATGACACCGCATTCTCTCGCTTTCTCATCTGTCTCATAGATGAGTAAGGCTAGCTAAAGCACCACTGCTTGGGCCAGACCCTGTCCCTGCTGAATAACAAAGCCTTTAGTCAGGTGAAAATCAGAATGATCTCGAGTTGCCACTCTGTGCATCATAAGCTTTTCTTCTTTTTTCCACGTTCTGCTTCTTTCTCGTTGAAGATTGGGATCCTTCCTTCGACGTCTTCACATCTGTCGCACAATGCTAACAAATCATTCCATGAAAGGACATTCTTGAATGGTCTCTGATCGAAAAGCTCCTGAGATTCGTCCAAGTTACCGATACACCCATATCCGTTGATCATTGCGTTCCAAGAAAGAGACCACCTCTCCCCGAGAACACTGATGGAACAACCAAACAAAAGCTTCTTTGAGATTTTGACTGATCGTGTACATGTGGATGTAGAGATCAGACTCAAACCCAATTCTAAAAAAATGGGTGTGTATCGAAAATAGATCTTGGACGGTCCACGACAATTCGATCTGCGCTTTGATCAACACGAAATAGGTGACGGTGACGTTTTTTTTTGGATGAGATGCCCTTATGGAGCATTTCATGATCTAGAGTAAGGGCTTGATGTGGTCTATGATTGGTTGGGGTATAGGCCTCTGATTAGGATGAGTAAGTGATCAGTCAAGATGTTGGACATAGGGTTGAGCCAACGACCTTTATCACGGTGGGTGAAGAATATATTAGCCTCCCTTATGATCTGGAACACAGCTCTATGTGAAAAAGGTGCTTTGCATAAGGTCTAGTTCCTGGGGCACTGGATTGGCGACGGCATGAGTTGGTTGGATCAAGAGAAGATACTTATATATATATAAATTCTATATATATATAAGTATATATCTATAGGCGGTTCATCGAGGGCTTCTCGGGTGATCGGAAGGGCTTAAGCTGCTTTTGCCTTACCTGATATTCTATTAGTAAAGGGCGAATGAGGGGCGTGCGCAATAGTTTGATTTCTTTCTCTCGCTCGATCGCTTCAATGCCTATAATTTGAGAGATAACAGGAAAGCGTTCTGTCGAATTCGAGGATGTGACACAAATAATGACTCTCTTCGCCGGGATGTCAGCGGGTTAGGCAGCTGTGCAGCTGTAAGGTTTTTTATATTCGGTGGAAGGCAGGCTGAAACTCTGCCCCAACCAAGTGAAACTAAGGCTTAAGGGTCTGAAAGAGTTCACGATCTGATCTATGAACCCTCGGAGGACGGCTAAGAATGTCCATTAAAAGGAGCGGACCGATGGGGTCGTTTTTCAAGCACGAATAGAATAGAACGATCTAAAGGGGGTGTGCAACCTAGAGAGATGGCCGTATCTCTTTGATGAATGTGGTATCGAGGTTTGGTTCATTTGGAAAAGAGGTCAGTCTTAGAGGAGACCATGCGAATGGTTGAATTGATGACTTCGCTTCGATCTCTTCGACTGAACCTGAAGGAGACTTCGATCATTCAACTTTAGCTTCTGAAGGAAGAATGTCACTTGGAATTCCGTAAAGTGGTTCTTATCTTAAAGATCCTCAAAAGGCCTATATCAATCTATCTATCCCGGTCCCGGCTTTGACTAAAGCGAATGCTTCTCTTTCCAACTTTTCGGAATAGGAGTAGGGGTTTGAAACGGATTCCCGTCGGACGGAATCTCCACTCAGTACTGATTCGGCCGGCTTGCCACCTTTCTATTCACGAAGCTCTTACAAAATCAAAGCCGAATGAGCGAAGAAAATGTTGGAATTGAATCGGGCCAGAGAAAGCCATTTCTTTCTCTATACTATAAGCTTAAATGGTGCGAAGAAGATAAGGGGAGGAAATGGTCTTCTTTTTTGTTCTTCTATCGAGCGGTTTTCAGCAGAGGGGGACGGACTGACTATTCCATCTCTCTTCTTTCTTTTCGTAGGGCTTTGACGCTAGCAGGCTTAGAGAAATGGGTGACTATCATACGGAAATTCAACTAATGAAGTAAGATCAGGGAATGAAACTATTGAAGTTATTCGTCTTAGGATTCAAGCTATCAGTCAAGGAAGTCAGTCTAAGCCCTAAGCCAAGATCTGCTTTTTGCCAGTCAACTCTCTGTAGAGAAGTCTCAAGCACTTAACCACTTATTTTGGAAAAGAGAAAATCGGTGGCTTATTGGTACACAGAATAAAAAGAAAGCTTGAAAGTTCAGTTAGAGTTCTCCGTTAGGGTGACTCGATAGCTAGATTAATAGCCTTTGGTAAATGATTTTATTGAGAAAGTAGGCATTCAGCCTCTAAGTCAGCTTGCCTTTTGCCTTGTTGCTTGGATCGAAGGAGAAGGAAGAAAGAAGGGAGAAAATTTCATGGATAGAGGGATTGACCGAAAGGAATTGAGTTCGACCTGGAGTGAAGCTTCGGCTTTCGGCGGCTATTATATACGGATTTACGAGTTGACCTAAATCCCGGCTCTATGAATAGCTCCTGATCTTGGAGTGAGTGCAATATAATACTAGGTTTAGGCTTGAGCACTAGGTTTTGTTCAATAGGTTAGGGCGAGCACAGGAGAAAGGAACTGAACTTCGACGCTGGGGAAAAGGCAGGAGAAGGTAAGGCGAAGCTCTCTTGTAAGGGTCGATAAGCGGGTAAGATTTGACTATTAAGTGCTATCTTTCGAAACACGTGCAATCAAAAAATCAGTCCTTCGCCTTAGTAAGCTAGCTTACTAAGCCCGGGTAGGACGTGGATCGATCATGACGAGAATTCCCTTTTTCGTAATATAGACTTATTCGTAATATAATGGAATAGAAGAGTAACAGTCCATTCTCGACTAGACGAAGGCCATTCAGGTAACCCTCCTGGAGGTGCAAAGTTCATCATTCAGTGTGGCAGATTTGGATGACTTGCTGGGGGGATCTGGATAGACATAGATAGAGAGAGAGGAAGAGTACGTGCGCTACGGCTTAGGCAGGCCCTGCGGGCGAACATCCAATTCCGATCATGGAGGTATGGCTGAGTGGCTTAAGGCATTGGTTTGCTAAATCGACATACAAGAAGATTGTATCATGGGTTCGAATCCCATTTCCTCCGGCACTACAGTGGAACGGGCGGGCGAAATTACGTGAGAGAAAGAACCTCTTGGTGGAGTCCTCCGAATAGCACTACTTAGGGACTAGGCGCAGAGAGCCCGTTGCGCGTTGTTTGACCGGCCTCTCTTCTTTCTATAAGCAAGCTTCCCGTTGGGAGATTAGGCGGAAATGGAAAGAGCTGCTCGAAAGCTTGACTAGTATTAGAAAAAGTCCTTTCCCCTTTCTATGTTATTAGTAAAGAGCTTTTCGCTTACTAGTCAAGTGGTAAGGTAGGGCGCTCATAGATGAGAGACTTTAGGAAAGTGGTTCAGGTAGCTCAGCTGGTTAGAGCAAAGGACTGAAAATCCTTGTGTCAGTGGTTCGAATCCACTTCTAAGCAGGCGAAGGGTCCACGCGTAGCCGGGAGCGCGCCGGATTTGGAAATTCAAGTGAAAGAGGAAGCCAAAAAATGTGAGCGTTCCTGCACTATACGGCTTTTTGGCGTCTTTCTGGAGGCAGATTTTTTGAAAAAAGCGGTTGATTACTCGGATTGGTTCTCTTGTCTCTGTGCCCAAATTTTTGGGCGAATTCGAGTGTTCATTGATCGGTTAGATCTATATGCTACGGGGAGTTGAGACGAGGTGTAGCGCAGTCTGGTCAGCGCATCTGTTTTGGGTACAGAGGGCCATAGGTTCGAATCCTGTCACCTTGATGCGAGATTCTCAGGTTTCACCCCGAAAATCCGTATTCTAAAAAGCAAATTTTGAAAAAAAATCAAATGGGCGGGCGAGATAAACAAAGAAAGAGGCTCTTCAAGAGTTATGTTAGAAGGTGCTAAATTAATCGGTGCAGGAGCTGCTACAATTGCTTTAGCGGGAGCTGCTGTCGGTATTGGAAACGTCTTCAGCTCTTTGATCCATTCCGTAGCGAGAAATCCTTCATTGGCTAAACAATTATTTGGTTATGCCATTTTGGGATTTGCTTTAACAGAAGCTATTGCCTTGTTTGCTTTAATGATGTCCTTTTTGATCTTATTCGTATTCTAATTGGATATTTTCGGGGAACGAAGTGGATTGGTCGGCTCTCTAAGTGAGGAGACAGGAGCTCCAGCCTAGAGACGGCCGGACAGAGGTCTGAGGAAAGAAAAGACGCTCGACCAATGGGAGAGGAAAGCCCCGGCAAAGTTGGCTTCACCTTTTTCTCTTCTGTAGCCTGATCTTCTAAGGCGAGGCCACCCTATATCTATATCTATTCAGGTATGGGGTGGGGGAGGAAAGTGGGTATGAGGGTTCCTTCCACTTGAGGAAAGACCTAGGTTGATTGATGCCGTGGATGGTATAAACTCTGGTTTCCATTTGCTAACAGTGAAAAAATGTCCAATAATTTCCCAAGGGAAAGATCATCCTTCAAAGAGTAGAACCTCAGCGGATAGAACCCAGTCCAGCATTTCGAAGCCATTTTCCACAGGTCTCTTATACCTTGGTCCAGTCTTTTGTATCCCACCTCTTTTCCTAGCGATCAAAGCCCTCCGCCACGGCTTCCAAAGATCCGCTAAAGGGAATCAGGACTTTAGGTTAGGGTAGATGCTGCCCAGTTCCCTCCGATTCCATATCCTCAACAACAAACGCATCCAATTCATCTGCCTCATCATAGATGTGTGGTTTTGCTTTCCCCTGTTCCACCGTCTCTTTGAAGACCCCAGTACCCCCCAGACTGGAGCAGGTGCGTACGTTTGTTGGAATGTAAAGTCAGCCATAATCACGTCGTCCACTTGAGTGGGTGCAGGGATAGAGATCGGCTCTCCATTACTCCTCCTCTTCAATTGATTCTTGCTTTGGGAGATTCTATCTTTCTCCTCTTTAGTCAGTGGTTGGTCTTGCGAGAGAGTTTGTGCGCCGCTCATCTTTTCTTTTTCGGAGTTGGTTTTTCCGGGTTTTGCGCTTCAATATTGGTTTCTCTTATTTGTGTGGTTTATTTTGCAAAAAAAGTGTTTGATAATTTCTTTTTTTGTGATTTATTGCTTCCATTAAGCTTGTGGCATTATACTTGGTGAATTTATCTACTTGGTTGGAAAGCATTCCTAACTACGGGAAGGGAAGACGAAAGAACTAGGGTTAACAACGAAAAAAGGTGACCTTTCAGTGATTCTTTCCGCTCTTGGTTGACAGGCTTTGTTAGCGGACCGGCAGGTGTATAAAAAGGGGAAGTTTTCTCGGTAGGTTTCCCGATTCAGGTTTCGATTCAAACGATTGGGATTCTATTCTTCAGTAAGGTCATACCAAGGAAGTTGTTACGAAAGGAGATTGATTTTCACTCTTTTGAGATGGGAATGGAATACGAATTAGAAGATGCAGAAAACCAGACTTACCCGAAAGCCTAGACCTAGAAATTCAAGTATCAAAGACTGATCTTCGAACCCCTTTGGACCTATAGATTGGTACCACCTGAGACCGGGCCCGTAGCCGGAGCCATAGGCAATGAAGACTAATAATTGGAGACTGATTCTAAGATCTTTCTTCCACTGCCAATAGTACGAAAAAGAGTCTTAGTAATAGCTTCAACAAAGAAAGCTCCATTCCTTCACTTCAGTCTTTGTCTAGAACTAACTAGAAAAGTGAGCCCGGTCTTACTAAATCCGACTTGGGCCCCCGAAGCACTCAATTCATCTGGTGAAAAATCATCTCCTATCGCTTCATCTTCCGCTCTCCTTTCATTCTCCTCAGTAGTCTTCCTTCTTCCCTCTATAGGTGTTGAGGAATGCCGTGGATACCTCCGCTTTGGGAGAGACCTCCGTTTTGGTCTTACTAGAAGGTGAGGAGGGACTTTCTTTCATTCCAGGGAGGGATATACCACATAGGGCAGTCAGGCAAAGAAGAGATTCAATCCAAACGAAACTTTAGAAATATGCTCTTCTTCTTAGGTGCTTTCAAGGTGAGAGAGACTTGGGAAAGAGGCGGATTGCGGCGAAGATAAAACCTTTCGGAAAAGCGAGTCAGTGTAGTGCCCCTCAACCGTCTTTCCATAAAGAACATATCATGGATAGCCTGCCTATCTTGATAGTCGTTAGTGGTATACAATCCAAAAGAAGGCATCATAGTAGCAGCCTCCGGTATCCGGTAAAGGGTAAAGGAGCGCCTATCTTTATTAGTATACGGCCTTGGAAGCAGCCAATTCGCTTACATTGATGACACTGCTAACAACGGATCCTTTGAAGACAGATAGTAATAGATCTTTCTTTTCCTTCAATAAATAAATGGACGGAATACTCCACGCACGGGCAAGCCGTCAAGCTCAAGATGGATGATGAATAAGGGAAAGTTGTCCTCGAAACTCCTAAGTCGGTTGAATCCAGCGAAGACTTGACTGGAAGGGCATAGCCTGACATAAATGCCAATTCTCGAACGTCTGGGAGAAAAAAGACAAGAAAGTTCCATCCGTGCTCCTTCTTAGAAGATTCCCTTTAGTTTCTGACTAAACGGGCTAAACCGTATGCCACTTTTTTTAGGCAAATAGGTCTATCAAGCTTAGCCTTTAGAGCGAGGATTGGGCGAACTTAAATCAGAATACCTTTCGCTTCTTCTGTCAGCTAATTCAACAATGTCAGCTATTTCCCTTGGGCTTGGTTCAGAGTTCTGCCTTCTAGGCTTCTTCCTTAATCAGGAAAAGCCTTTACGCTTTGAGCCGGGTATGAAAAAAAAAAAAAAGTGAATCCGGATCCTTCGCCACCTTCTCTCCTTGGTTCTGAGATTGTAAGGATTTCTGCCTTCTTTCTGTTCAAATTCAACCGGCATACTGAAATCGATTGCACTAAGGGGCTTCGATTTTGCTGAAAGAAGGACTTCGTTGAAAAATCTATTGGTTACATCTCGCGCACTTGCCCATATTACTTATATGGGGTGACCTACTTACACTGATTCCAAAGCTGCTCCCATTCCTCAAAGCCCGGCAGCAGAGTCAACCCCTCCTTCGGTCGGTTCATGAGCTGCCAAAAGCGAACTTTACGCTCGGTAGCTACCGGAAGTTGCTTCGCTCCCCAACTCGTTTAAGTCAACTGATGCCATGGGTCATTCCCTTGTTTACGAAACTGGGCTATGAAAAGCATCGAGAAAGAAGAGTGGAACAACTACCTTCCCAGTTTATCGGGACTCTACCTATTTGGTTGATTCTTGCCTTGGGCTTCACTCCCTTAATCCCGTTCCTTCGCTCTCCGGACTTCTTCCTTCTAGGCGAGTAAGGGCATAAACTTCTGTAAATAAAATAGAAAGAAAAACTTACGAAGAAAGCACCGGTAAGGTTGTACCTAAGCCTAAGGGCTGGCCTTTACTGGATCGAATTCCCTCTGCGAGCTACCAGATCTAATGCACCATTCTTCGGCCTCTTACGAACAGTTTCGATGTACCAGATCGTCTTGTGTTTCATCAATCCCCGGTATCGATTCCCGGTTTTCCCGGGCCTACTTCCGCTTGTTACGGTATTCTCACTCCGATTTCCCTTCTTATCTTACTGGATTCTGGGATGACTTTCTTTCTAAGAGTTGGGAGCGACGGAGTCTTTCTATACGCTATTCAAAGCATCTCTCAAGGTTATATCTAATAATGTTTTCACATCCCTCTCGTTCTTTCCTCCACTCGGGAAGTAAAGCGGCCAATAGCCTTTATCTTCTCTTTGATGGCAGCTATCTTTCTAAACAGTAGGGAGTTTATGAACGTTACAGAGACACTGCACTAGATGCGCATGAGGGAATGAATTGATACTACCACGCACGAATCCCATCCAACTACTAGCTCCGTTCTTGGATAAAAAGATGAAAGTTCTCCCAGTAGGAATAGTCATATTACAGATATATCCCAGATCCGCTCTCATCCAGCAAGCTTTCTAACACTTGCTAGCGCTAACCTCTCGTAAACAGTAAAAGTAGTTTGTTCAATTCCAGTCGCCAATCCCGTATCAAATTAGGTCTCAAATCGAGGCTGCTGCTTCAGATGATGTGACTTTTCAGTTCGTACTTGATTTCTATTTCCAGTACTCTTTATATTTAACTAATAGATGCCCTATGTAAGTAAGCCAGTAAGGCAATTGAGTGAAATACACTTGTGTAATCGGCATGAGTTAAGCATTTTTTTGAATTCTATTGTTCTTTTTATCTTTTCTTCGTAAATTTATTAAGGAAAAACCTTTGCTTTAGTTTTCTTTCGAGCTGTCTCAGCCAGAAGGAATGGCAATTCTCGTGGCTCATATCGAAAAAGAGAGGGACGTTTCGGGTTGAAACCCACGACGCGTGGTGCTGTTGTCTCGTCATATAACGCATTCGTACCTATAATAATTGTAATTTTCATATCCCTCAAATGAGAAAAGAAGGTACGGCACTTATTCTAGTTACTTCGGAAATAAATAAGACGATACTCCGATCGGTATATCCGCTGCTCGAGTGAAAGTAGGAGCGTAGCTTTGAAGACAGAAGCAATACCCTTCTTTTCTTGACTCTAAGGGTAGCGAGTGCAAACAAGCGTCGTAGGGCAGGAGCGGTATAAGACAAAACTTCCTTGCTTCTTTTCATTTCAATTGGAATGTTCTGCTTTTCAGAACCCTTCTCTTTCTCACTGTAAAACTTCTATTTGACTCCTGACATCCCCTAACTTTGACAAGGAAACAAACAAGTAAGCTCTTAGCGCTTCGGCAAAGGCTACTCACTCGCGGTAGAGCTGTCTTTGCTAGCTTTATTGCTGGCTCTAAGCCTACCTCCTTGACTACATCCTGGCCTGCCTGCCTTGACAGAAGAAGCAGTGCAGTAAGCGTCTCCGGACATAGAAAGTAGGCAATCACTTACCCTTCGTTAGCGGTGTAGGTTTCAGTCGTAGTTTCTGGTATCGACACAGACAGTGGGAAATCTCTATACGATTGAAGTCAGTGTGCAAGACAAAGTCTAGTTTTGACTTTGAGTTCCTCTTTGAATTTGAATAACATAAAAAAGCATTCCACAGTCGTAAGTACTCCATTCAAAGAGTCGACTCGTACTTTGCTAATGGGAAAGGACGCCTTAGTGACTCTCCACTGGGACTTTCAATTGCTACCGAGATCGAGACGGGAACGGGGAATGTAAATAGGTAGGGCCTTCCTACTTCAATGGAAAGGGGTGACGGAGGTATCGTACCATTCGAGTCGTTTTGTGGATGACATCTTAGATAGGGCACTCTCTCATTATCCAACCCATTTTCTATCTTTCTATTCAGCGACCAGCTCACTCAGAAGAGAAGCCTAATCCAATGATTCTTGTCCAATCGCTAGTACGATCGATCCGAATCACCACCCGCCCTCTTTTCATTCACTGAAGCGAGGGGGACCTAGTCCTCTTTTACTACCCGTATCGAATAGAACATGCTTAGGCAAAGCAGGGTTTCTTAGTTCTTTTGTCGGAATAGCTTTCTCTTTGATTTTTATTTTTAGGCTTAATTTCAACCTTTTAAGCTAGGTTGACTATTGCTAATGAGTTTTATCCATCTATGTTATTTTTCGATCGTTTTTCCTTACCAGATTGGGGCTTTATCTTTCATTTATTTTTTTAATAGTAGAGGAAAGGCTTTGGCGGACTAATTAATATGCTACAGGGTGCTAAGTTCAGGATTCTCAACCTCTCTCTATCTGCTGCTGTTTACCACATATGGATGGAGACTCATTTACTATTTATTCCGACTGGCTAGCCGGGCTGAGAATGATTCTAATTGATCCATTTTCATTTATGGTATAAACTACTGCTGTAAAGGAAGAAGATGAGGAAAGAAGCTGGACGTCTAGGGATCGAGGTGCTGGAGACCTTCCTAGGCGACCTCCATTTGAAAGGAGGAAGCAAAGAAGCCGGGTCGACTCTCGCTGATCCTGATCCTAACTTCATTTCCTAAAGTTAAAGTACTAGCAAGAGCTAAGAAAATAGGGGTTATCTACTAAATTCAATTCGAAGAAAGGTTTTTTGTTATAAAGCCAGCTAGTTCACTGTTTTGTCTTAAATCAAAGCATCTCCCTAACGCCATTGTCTACAGACTTCATACCGCTCAGGAGGGTGACATACCGCCCAATTGTTCTTCTGCTTGGTATCTTCGGGAAGCTAGCAAACCTTCATTATATACGCGTCTTTCTGCTCGTGAAAACGGAAACGTACTTTAATTTAAAAAGGCTAATGCCCGTGCCCTGCCAAGTAAAATGAATTCAGTGTTCAATTAGTGCTCGCCCGACCATGATTCTCTCATACTCCACCCAACACTCTGTATTTCGAAACGGGGAATCACACCTTCCTTTCACTTCTGCCGCTTTGATCTCTTGCACCGCTGCTGGTCTTAATTACAATTCCGACGTGACTCAATGGGGGAAAATCCATTAGCATTCCTGCCAGCAACGCTGATTTACATCGTCGGTCATTGGTGATTGCTTGATTAGTGTGGCATCCGCTATCCACTGGTGATATTATCATATATAAATGTAGATAGAGAGAGAGGCTAAGCTAAGCCTACGTAAGGCTATGGGAACCGCTTTTTTTGTCTGCTTTCAGCTAGGCTATATAGATGCGCTACTTTGTGAAAGAAAACCTCGTAAGTAAGTAGCATCTAGAATAGAATCAATAGCAGCTAATAAAATCAAATAGAGTCGCTTGCGGGCTGATCGTCATTGCGCACTAGCTGGTCAGTGGGAGTAAGAGAGTGTTCCATTAGTGTTCTCAGGTGGGTCGAATGGGGAAAGTGGGGAAAGATAGGTGAAGTCCGTCATTGAATTGAAGGGGTAGAGCGGTAAGTGAAAAAGGGGTTAGTTACCTGGACTTGCAGCAGAATGCACCTGTGCGTGGTCTTTTGTGATAGCCGAAGTGCTCTTTATTTAGCCATGGGCAGTGGGGAAGTAAGCAGACTAGGAATCCTCCGTGGAGTCATAAGCCGAATCAAACGAAGAATTATCCACCGAACCGTTCGCAGAAGCTAGGCCGGGCCCTTATTGGTCTGTTCGTTTGGAAGAAGGATCAAAACCGCGAAAAGCGGGATCGGCTCACTACTCCACATATTCAGAGTCCTCTAAGTAAGACTTATAACCAACCCAATCATAAACTCGATTTCATTACTCAGGACACGAAACCGGGGTCGAGAAACTTACCTCCCTCCTACTTCCCCCTCCGCCTCTAGAATTATATCATTCTTAACAGCCCGAGACAATCCAAGCCAGCCAGTCTTTTTCGATCCTTGCCCGATACAGCAGCTGGATCCCCTCCTTTCCAATCTGCTGATTCAGCCGAATAAGGCTCTTCAAAAGAAGGTAAGGTACCAACCTGGGTTCCGAGCAGAACAGGGTTTCATTCATTCAAAAGAGCTCCCTTTCGACCGTAACGTAGACAGGTAAAGAGGCAGTGGTCTTCTTTTACTTTAACCTCATCGGGGGTTTGGTTTCACTATGCCACCACTAGAATGTTGCTGTTTCCAATTTTTCTGGATTCAGAACTTCTCTCCTGGAACTATCTATCCTCTTCTTTTTAAGAGATAGGGGCTACATTTGCTATTCCCGCGGATTGCTCGTATTTCTTTACCCCAATGAATGGTTTTTCTTTTGACTTTGTTTCAGCCCTTCCTTCCAATCTAAAAATGGTTGTAGTCCCTGATTTGATGTTCGTCTTTCGAATGGTGTGGTGTAACCATAATGTGATGATTGATTTCAATACAGTTGGCATAAAGATAATAGTACCAGCCAGATTCTTCCTTTTGGGGAAAGCCGAGATGGAACGATTGATAGATTGTGTCCGTAGGGTCCCTTCTCTATGGGCCCTTCTCCTATGCTTCTTTTCCTTTAGAGGTCGGGGAACAATAGTCAGGTAAGAAAACATGGCACTAAATGCTTGGAAGCGAGGATGCAGTCTTTCTAGGTTTTTCCACTCTAACGAAGTTTCTCTGGGTGAGCTTAGATGACCCGAAGCCATGACCAACTCAATTCTCTCCGCCCTTTGCTGCGGAGGAGTTTCTTTTTCTTAAACAGTCCCGTCTCGAACCGGAGGCACCCACTAGTAGGGGGAGCCCTTAATTGACCCGGGTAGGCGAGCTTCACAGCTAGGGTTCCTAGTTACCAGTTTCGAGTTACTTAGCGGGTATTCCCCAGCACGGCTTATGCGGATCTCTCTCTCTACTACCAGGGAACGGGTTAGAATCCCCATCGCTGGAGCACTACAGGCCTAACTTATTATTCGATATAATGAGAAGCACCCTTATTGAACTAGAACCCTTATCTCCCAACTGATCTACCCAGTAATGTGATGAGTTCCGACCTCGAAGGCCCAATCCTTCGTCGTACGGAATGAGTATGACTTGGCTACAAGGGAAACAAAGCGCCCAAGAGATCGGGATTCTTAGAGGACCGGTTGCTAGCCTCATCATCCCGAGCTTTTCACCGTCGGCCCCATGACTACACGAGCCCTATGAACTAGCTCTTCCGTGTCCGCCGAACTGTACGATAGAGGGCGTTCAATTCGAGTATTGAATTTTCCCAACCGGGTGAGCACCGTTAATGTCTCTAGTAGATAGACTCTACAAGGAACCTGGCTCAGAGGAAGAAGGATATTAGTTTGAAGTCTCGAGTCTCTATCCCCTCTCTAGTGCTGCTTACAAGGACCGTTTTCCCTACTACCGTGTCATGGCGATATCTGCCTCGAAACCCTCGGCTTGCTTCGTCTCCTAGTGGTGGTTTCCCGTGGAGCGACCGTGAGTCAGGCGGGAGATAGTACCTCTTCTTCCTCTGCCGGTATTGATGGTACTGGATATGAAGGAAATTTCCCTCGTATATAAATACGTCTCCCAATCTGCCGCGCTAGTAGCTGCCTGCGGAAGGACAGTCAGCCCTACGAAGTTCTATCCGACCGGTTGGCCACCGACCGACGCCTAATAGCAGAGGAGCGTTAATGGATCTGACTCGACGCGAGAGGGACAGTAGTTCAAAGTTTCGAGTCCCTTTCGACATCAATAACAGCTTGCCACTATTCTACCTCTGCTATTAAAACAGCCAGGGTTCGAATCCCGATCTGTATTCCGAGTTTAGGCAGGCTTGTCCCTCGGGAATAGGAATGATTCTCATAAGACTTTCTACTGGAAAATACTAAGAGTAGAAAGAGAAAACAGCGCTCGCTGCAAGGAGATTCTCAAGAGATTGGGGAGTGTATTAAATATATATTCAAGACTTGCATGCAGGCCTCATAGCAAGCTTTGAATTCGAACATCATCCGATTAACTAGATTGACTTCAAAGCAGAATGAGAAAGGGCGCCGCGTCTGGATGGGCGGGCGGAATGGATGAGCGAAAGGTGTCATGCCATGGAGTGGGGAATATCCCGAGTCTCATGTAAGACAACTAAATGCACCTCGAGGTGCTGCCGAGGAACTGAGGGACCTTCTCGAGAGCACCAGGATAGGTAATTGAGAGATAGAGCTAGCCTCTTCGTTATGGGGAATCAAGGCTCCGGGCCGAATAGAGCTTACCTACGGCACCTGGCTTTCTCCGGCGCATATTAGCTTAGCTGCGCTTACGCTTAATAGGCCGGTTTGGCTTCCTCTCTGGCAGCCACTTTCCTTACCTTGCCCCCGCTACACTCTTACTCCAAGCTACGCCTGCTGAGCAAGATGCATTTCGATTTCCTCTTCTGTGGACGTACCGGAGTATGACGCGGGACGGGAAGAGAAAGACTTTTTTCTCCGTTCTCTCGTAAAGCCAAAGACGCCCCAAGACAAGGCCGTTAAGGCTGTTGGGAAGGGGACATGATCAATATCACCCGGCTGGATCCGGGCTGGGATAGTGGCGCCCATTCTTAACCAGTCCCGAAAGGGTTCGCTCATGCTGGAGGGAGCATCCCCACTTAGTGATCGGTCCGCTAGTTTACGCAAATCCGAATCAGTTATCACGGACGAGCCACATGCGGGGAAACTTGCACGTGTGGTTCTGGCCGGGCTTTCCTGAGGTATCTAATAACCTTGCTTCTGCTCGCCGCTGGCGCA
>JAOTJB010175181.1:0-18484 GCA_027123815.1 Erythroxylum minutifolium | reverse complement strand
AATATACATGTTTCCCATACATCTCTATGTATATGTATATTACTTACAAAAGAATCTCGGTACCTTATGACTAGTTTTATTATGTTCATACATATAAAATCGAACTCTTTTGTTTTATTAATAATAAATATTTTCATTACAAAAAGTAAATGGAAGAAAATTAAGTTATAAGTATATACACTTGCTTTCTAGGGAACTATATTTACATAACTTTAACACAAACTATTAGCACATATTTTTTTAAAACATAGGTTCATCCCAAATATAGTGAGAACACTGAAATAAAAAACATTTCCTTTGTTAATGTGAGAGATTAGAGGGAAGAATACCACCTGAGAGATAATTGGAAATATCTGGAAACTAAGGAAGAAAAGAATTTTCTACCATTGTTAAGGCCTTTTTAGGAAAACGCTTATCAATTTCCTTTTTGTCTTCAT
Organism: Erythroxylum minutifolium; assembly: GCA_027123815.1. Classification (NCBI taxonomy): domain Eukaryota; kingdom Viridiplantae; phylum Streptophyta; class Magnoliopsida; order Malpighiales; family Erythroxylaceae; genus Erythroxylum; species Erythroxylum minutifolium. The sequence continues at coordinate 18,047 of JAOTJB010175181.1, read as the reverse complement.
TTTGGACCCCTTCAAGTCTCAATAGGTGGTCTGCTACAAAATTTTATGCTCCTTTTTTGTCCTCAAACTCAATGCTAAATTCTTAGAGCAGAAGAACTTATCGGATGAGCCTAGCCTTGGTATCCTTCTTTGCAAGGAGATAATGTAATGCCCCATAATTTGTAAAAAAATAACTTGTGAGCCCAAAAAATAAGAATGAGTTTTTTCACATACAAATACCACTACAAGCAACTCCTTAGTAGTGGTGTAGTTCAATTATGCTTCTGTCAAGGTCTTGCTAGCGTAGTAAATTGCATGTAACCTCTTCTCCTTCCATTGTCTGAGTACATAACTAATGGCATAGTCACTTGCATCACACATGATCTTGAAGGGAAATAACCAATCCAATAAAATCAAAATAGGTGCTATTGTAAGTGCCTTCTTTATCCTGTTAAAATAATTTAAAAATTCATCGTCAAACAAAAAAGACACATCTTTAACTAACGAGTGAGTCAAGGGTGTAGTAATAAGAGAAAAGTCATTGATGAACTATCTATAAAACCCTACATGACCAAGGAATGCTCAAATGCCCTTAATGTTGGTAAGAGGTGGGAGCTTTTTAATCACTTCAGTTTTAGCTCAATCTACAATCCCCCTACATGAGATCTTATAGCCCAAAACAACTCTCTCTTGGACCATGAAATGACACTTCTCCTAATTCAAGACTAAATGAGACCCCTCAAATCTTTGTAACACCCTATCCAAATTAAACAAACAACGATCACAATAGTCTCCAAAAATAGAGAAGTCATCTATAAATACCTTCATGAAGTTTCCATTCATATCTGCAAAGATGGCCATCATAAACCTTTGGAATATGGCTGGTGCATTGCATAGACTAAAAAGCATCCTCCTATAAGTAAAAGCCCTATAAGGATAAATTAAAGTAGTCTTCTTTTGGCTTTTTAGGTATATGAACACTTGATTGTACCCTGAATATCCATCAAGAAAATAATAAAAAGCATGGCCAAGTCCACAAAAGGTAATGGGAAATGGTCTTTCTTGGTGGCTAAATTGAGTTTCCTATAGTCAATGCACATTCTCCAACATGTGATGGTCCTAATGGAAATCTTTTCACCTTTTTCATTCTCCATCATTTTCATGCCTTCCTTCTTAGACACAAATTGCATCGAACTCACCCACTGGTTATCTGAAATTGGGTATATAATACCCGCATCTAAAAGCTTCAACACTTCCTTCTTCACAACCTCTTGCATGCTTGGATTTAACCTTTTTTGCCTCTCTCTCACTATCTTGCATCCTTCTTCAAGGTTAATCCTATGCATCACCACATTGGGGTTAATCCCCCTAATATCAAAAATTTGCCACCCCATGGCTCTCATCCTCTTTTTAATGGTCTCTACCAGTTTCTCTTCTTGCTTAAAATCGAATTTATTGGAAATGATGATGGGTAGGGTGTGGTCCTTAACTAGAAATGGGTATCTCAAGTGAGAAGGTAAAGATTTTAGATCTACAGTTGATGGCTTTATAATGGAGGGTGGTGTGGGTGCATCTATTCTCTCTAACTTCTCTTGCTCACCCTCCTCTCATAATTCCTCTTCGATCACACTCTCATCCCTATGCACTTCAACAACTTCTTTAACTTCCTCTTCAATTTCCTTCACACAATTATCAACAACATCAATATTTATACATGCACTTCCATCCACCGGTTGCTTCAAAGATTCAGTTATATTGAATTCAACTTGCTCATCACTAATTCTCAAAACCAGTTTTCCTTCACGCACATCAACTAATGCACTACCAGTATTTATAAAGGCCTACCTAAAATCAATGGACAATTCCTATCTTCTTCAAAATCTAACATGACAAAATCAACAGGAATTATAAATTTATCCACTTTTACTAAAACATCTTCTACTACCCTAAATGTCCTCTTGATGGATTGATCTGTAAGTTAGATAAGCATAGATGTTGGTTTGATGTCTCTTAACCCCAATTTACTAAAAATAGAGAAATGCATTAAGTTCGTACTTGTGCCTAAATCACATAAGCATTTAGAAAATTCAAAATCATCAATAACACTTGGAATAGTAAAACTCCCTAGATCTTGTAGTTTTGAAGGCATTGTACTTGTGTAATCTAACTATAATTCTTCACCAAGGTCATCATCTGATTGTCCTCCCAAGTACTTTTGTGCGTCAATATGTTCTTGAGAAACTTCACAAACATGGGCATACATTTTAATGCCTCCACCAAAGATAAATTAATTTGAATCTTCTTCAACTTCTCCAAGAATTTAGAGAATTGAGTGTCTACTTGATGTTGTCTTACCCTTTGCGGATATGGAATCTTAGGCTTATAGGGTGGTGGTCGGGCATATGGCTTCCCTTCTTATTTCTCTTCTACCTTCTCTTCTTCTATCTCTTTTCCTTTACCTATCTCCTTTTGCTGGCTATCCTTATGCACACTTGGCTCTTCCAATTGCTTGGCACTCTTAAGTGTGTTCACCTTGAGTTATTCCTTTGGATTAACCTTAGTATTACTTGGGAAGCTTCCTGCATTCTTAGAAGACAAACCATTAGCAAGTTGACCTACCTGTACCTCCAAGTCACGAATGGATGAAGCGTGGTTCTTAGCATTCTGGTCAAACTTTGCCTCCATTATCTTCTTACCCTCTTCTTGTCTTCTTTGACCTTCATTTTGGCTTGATAATTTTGAACCCAATGCGTCCATTAACTTGTCCATTTTGCTCTCTAAAGATCTAAATTGATTTTGTTAAAATCCGAGAGGTCTTTGTGCTCTCACTTAGCCACCTACATTATTTGTATTCTACGAAAATTTTGGGTAGTTTTTCTACCTAAGATTGTAAGTGTTATAGTATGGATTGTTACCCCTTTATGGTGGCCTAAGTAATTTACTTATTCTATACCACTAGCTCCCAACAAGAAGCATTTAGCTGTGCCATAATTGTCTTGCCCACATAACTCACATTGTAATTGCATGTCTTTAACTGTAGATTAAGAAGCTCCTTAAATGTTGCTCAACTGCTTAGCGAGGGCAGTAATCTACGGTTGTCAGGCCATCACTGAGTCAATTGGAATCATCCTTTTTTCTCCTTAGACCCTTGTATATTCCTTTCATTGGACCATATGCTGTTGTTGCTTGCCAACTCTTCTAAAAGATCATGAGTTGCATCAATAGTTTTCCTCACCAAAGACCCTCCTGTAACTGCATCTATGGTTCCCCTTGTGCTATGATTCAAACCATTATAGAATGTTTACAAAAGGAAATCCCTCGAAAAGTTATGGTGGGGGTAGCTCCCTTGTAATTCCTGAAATATCTCTCAAGCTTTATATAATGACTCGCCATCACTTTGTTGAAAGTTTGTGATCTCTTTGATGATTCTTCTTGTCTTAGTCAAGGGGAAGTACTTAGCTAGGAAAGCTTGGGCTAGCTACTCCCAAGTAGTGATTTTCCCTAAACTGAGTAAGGTATACTATACCTTTGCCCTATCCCTTAAGTTAAAAGGAAACAATCTTAACCTCACAACATCATTAGACATCCCATTAAACCTGAAGGTATCACAAATCTCTAAGAAGTTAGTAAGATGAGATCTTCGTTTGACAACCTATAAAATTGAACACTGCTCTAAAGTATGTTAAGAAGTGCCGGCTTGATCTCAAAGTTATTGGCTTGAATTGTAGACCTTGCAACTCCTTGAGGACGGAAACCTGGCCTCCTAAATTTTATCAATGTCCTCTCAGCTCCTCCTTACTCTCCTTATGAAGCCATATTCCTTTATATTCTGTCTTGACGTCTAGCTCTTATTAGCTCTCTTTCTTTCCTTGTAATGTCTGAAAACTGTTCTTCGCTAAGCTCGTTAGACCTTCTCTTGCTCCTTGTGTTCATACACCTGCTAATTCGCATTGAAGAGTATCAAACACTCTTAAATCAAAGTCACCCAAACTAAACAAGATGCCAAACAAAAAATCCTTGGCAACGGTGCCAAAAACTTATTGAATTAAAAAACAAACTACTTATTTTATGTTGAAAACTGCAACTGTACAGGTTGTTACTTATAATAAAAAACAAATATCATCCCACAAAGATTGTGCTTAGGCACCTCTTAATTTAGGTTATGCTTTGTTTAAGACTCAAATTCAAATAATAAAAATTAAAAAATAAACTAAATCAAACAAACTAGCAACGAACAAATAATGTAACAAAAGTGCAGAAACTTTGATTTCAAGATTAAAGATTAAAGACCACTTTTTCCTTATTTTGTCTCCCTCCTACCTTGTTGATTAAATTATGCCTCACCTAAGATTTCCTAATGTTTCAATCACCCTCTCTTAAGGTGTAATCAAATTTCCCTAGCCAAATTAAATGGAATTGACTATGCAATCTCTCAATCTACAAAATAAGTCTACCAATTTAACTAGTTATGAAGCTATACTATGAGTAATCAATTAGTTAGCCCAGATCTCTCTCTAACTAATTAACTAATTTAATAAATGATGGCCTATAAGGTGCCAACTCTCATTGTACAGCCCTACATAGTTTACCAAACTCAATTTCTCAATATATTTTAAGGTTTAAGCACAACATTTATAAAAAATATTCATTTATTCAAAAAAACAAGTAGGAGTTCAATAAGTAATTTAAAAGTAATCTCTACAATAAATTCATCTACTCATAATAGGAACAAGTTCAACCATATCCATATACTCTAGAATACAAAACATACTAAAAAATAAAAATAAAATAAATATATTGGTAACTTTCTTCCTTTTTTGTGTATGAAAATCTGGAAAATGGAAGCTTGATGGAAGTTCTTGATTATCAGTCCCGATTCCCACCTTTTATACCTAGAAGCTTGTGATGTTTTGCGAATAATTGAACAAAACTTGAATGGTGGCTGTTGAATATCTGTACGTGTAAGGAAGGCCTTTTTAACTTTTTATCTTTTAGTCACCTAGGTTTTTTTGGGGTTCGAAAAGACCGAAAAGTCCCTTGAAACTTGAGTCTAGAAGTGGCTTTGTGTTTGTCCTGATGTTGGCCACGATCGTGACCTATGACAAGATCGTGGCCCTTGAGTAAGCTCTTTGTCATGATCGTGGCAAGCAGGTCATGATCGTAGGCCAATCCTGGTGTTCCTGTCACGATCGTGACCTTCCTACCACAGTCGTGGACCTGTGATAACCCACTATTCTTCAATATTGACCCTAATATAGTAGCAAACTCATCAAGGCACCTCAAATACACAACAATGACTCTTAAAAGCATGCTCTAACCCATAAACATGTAAAATACAAATATTTAACAAACTATCACAATTCTAACCTAAACACATACTAAATAATCAAATTAACAACTAAACATATACCAAATTACCCATTAAAACATGATGAAATCTACAACTATCATATTACTAAGTGCAAAATGATCAATATAGGCTATAACCTCTTACGCTCGGATTATGTAACCTAAGTTATGCTATTCCTAACGATAGAGGTTCATTAGACGCTACTAACAAACATTAAAAGTAACAATTACGGATTACAATCAATGTTATAGAAGTAGGTTCGAAATATAACAATCAAATATTAAGATCATCCATCCAGAAACTTGTTCAAATCAACATAAACAACATAACAATCCTAATAGAAATTATACGTTAATATGAAAAAATGGTTTAACCGTGACTCAACGTTGACATCCCCATAGAACTGACTTAGAAGCTTAGCCCTCCATCTCCATCTTTAAACTCTCAACATTAGCTATAAGCTCCATTATTGCTGTCAGAGCTAAAAACGATGAAAAAATGAGGAATGAAGAGAAACAAATCTTGCAATTCTCTCTTCTCTCTAATGACCTCTCTTTTTCCTTGTGTCGTCACACTTTCCTTGTGTAGTAAAAAACTAGGTTTAAAAATCAGGAGACCTGGCTATATTTTATGATAGTTCGTTTTCTCACATCTGTAAGTGGCCTCTCATGGGTATGAGAAGGCCTCAGGCTTAACTTAGACTTCTTCTCATGACCATAAGAAGCACTCTACCCTTTAAATCCATCTTCATTTCTTTATTCTAAATACTACCATCCACTTTTGTCTTCTTATACATTAAACATTGGTGGACTAAAAGGAAAGTTGGTTAGAAGCGTGAGAAACTGTGAGAAGCACCTGGAAGATGGTTTCATCGTGAGAAGCATTTGGCTACCTTGCATGGGAGCTGTTGCATACATACATGGACGTTAGTGTGAGAAGTTGCTGCTTAGGTATAAGCAAGAGACTTCACACTCGGTGACAATTTCCAACAGGCCGTGAGTGATTTTCACTTGAAATTCTTTATCCCTTCTTTCAATCCTCTTCTTGCTCTTACTCCATAAATTAATATATTATAGAAATTGAGAGGATGGCTTCAATGAATATGCTTTTGGGTCACTTTAGCTCATTTACTTTCGAAATGTACCTATAATTAAATATGAGTTAAAGTGAGTATCCTAAGCATTTCTAAGGCATTAATCACTAAGTGTAGCATATAAAATGAATCAAAATTTAAACACATATCAATAATTTATAACTCCAACAGGATTTACAGCAGCGCGATGTAACGCTAAGAAAAATAAACTAAACCTACTGCTATAGCAATGGTGAGTCTAGCTCAACCCATAAAGAGTATGTGTAAAGTTGTTGAAATGAAATTAATCGGTGTTTAGGTTATAGGGTGCTTTGGTTTGTTTTTAAATAAGAAAATAAAACTAAACTATCTAACAAAAGTAATTTTAGTGAAAAGCCACTTAATTCCCACTAACTCTCCATTGATGATGGGGTTAGAGGGAGGCAAAAGGGTGTCAAAAAAACTCTATTTTTGGGAAAAAGTTGTAAGAAAACAAAGTGTCCTTTTATGAATTGTTCACCATCTTCTAAAATACTCTCTCAAAGATAAACCTAGAGCTAGCAATTTGTGTGTGTTTTAGCCGCTCTTCTTAAGAGGTTTTAGGCTTCTCTCTTTATGTAGATATCACCAAAGACATCCTCCTTTGGTTGTTGTGGTTTACGACAACCTAAAGAGGTGAAGACAATGAAGAATGAAAGAGATTGTAAGATACACATCTTAAGTTCATGTTTTGTTTTACTACATCTAATAGAACATGTTTGACTCTGTATTTTTTGGGTTTCATTTTATTTTTCGTATGTAAATACCAGAGGATTCTTGAAATGCAAGAAGTCCCAAATAATGGTAACAGTGATAACACTGATATATAAATCTCTAATCCAGTTGAACAAGAAAGTGGAAAGCTATTTGAAAAAGAAGAGGTCCCCATTGAGAAACTAATTGATAGTGGAAACCCTAAATCTGATAAAGTAAAGGAGATTCTAACTTAAGATCCTTAGCAAAACCCTAACCTTCAAAAGCTAGTTAATAGGCGTTAATATTTGGAACACTAACATCAATAAAATATATTAATGAACTCATCCAAAGGAGATGGAAGTGCCTTAGGTAATAAGTTTACAATAGGACAAGAATAAATTAGTCTCTCCCTCACCATCCAACACCGACCGAAAAGCCAAGGGGAGAAAGGCCAAAATGTGAATCCAGCTAACTCTTCAATTTTATGAATCTATTGTTGTGAAACATTAGGGGTTTAAATAACCTAAATAAGTATTAGGCCCTTAGAGATTTCCAAATACTAAAATAAAACCGTAACTTTTTGGTTAGATAAAAGCCACAATAAAGTATGAGCAATTTAGCAAAGATCTCTAGTTTTTAGTGAGGAGTAGACTTATTTGAGCTATCATAGCAAGCACTAAAAAATTTGAATTTTAATGACCTTTAACACTCACACATTCTAACCCATCTCTTAGGAGTGCATTGATCAACTTCTTAATTGTGTAGTAAGATGTTCCTTCTTAAGCTATGATTTTGCGTTCACTATAATTTATGGTTCTAATTTTCAATTCTAAAGAAGTCAAATTTGGGATAACCTTTCAAAACTTCGTAGCTCCACTAAAGGACTTTAGCTTATAGCTGGGGCATTTAACTACATAATGTATGTTTTTGATTTAGAAGGTCAATACATTAATGCCAATTAAAGAAATCTTATCTTGTTAAGCAAACTAGTTCTCTAGGACTGAAGGATCTGCATTACGCACGGAATTTGTTCATTTGGAATAATAGGCAAAGTATGACTCATTTCAAGAAAAAGAAACTTGATAGAAGCCTAATTAACTTAGATTGGATAAGGATCTTTCCCAATAGTGTCACTATGTTTCATAACTGCTTAGTGTTAGATCACTATCCAATTATCACTTCCCTAGACCATCCTAAACTTAAAAGGAAAGGTCCCTTTAGATTCCTTAATGTCTGGCTCAAACATCCTTATAGTTGTGCATTTGTGTGTGTCTAAGTATTTGGCATGTGTTTCTTGCATAATATGTTATTATTGTTATGTTTTAAGACTTATTTTGTATTTTTTTTATTTTTTTTATCTTTATGGTTGTTCTTTTATGTTTGATGTTGATTTAGGGTAAGAATTGATCATTTTGATGTAGAAATAGAGGTTGGCCACCTTTTTGATTGAGCTAGGGACTAAGAGAGGAGAAGAGAAGTGGAGCAGCTGTAAGACAAAAACTCACGATCATAGCATTCATGTTAATTCCCACGATCGTGGGATCCCTAACCGAAAGTAACATGTGAGTTTCACTTATTTTTAGGCTCTTGTGACTATATAAAGGAAAAAAATCCTTATAGCTAAGGGGGTGTCTTGAGAACTTGCCTCTTTGAGCTAAAAAACATAGAGCCTAGAGAGAGGTAGAGACTCAAAATTCCCATTCCAAATTAGGCAAAGAGCACACCAACTCTAAATTTTCCAGATTTGGAAAAAGAAGAGGAGGGGCTTGCTTCATTTAGTTATTATTTTTTTCTCTTATAGCATCTTTATTATGGATTTTATGGTTACTGGGGATGTTAATGACATTATGAGTGGTTGGGTTATTTGTGGAGATTACTTTTGAATTACTTATTGAACTCCTATTTTGTTGATTTGAATGAATGATGCTTTTGATGAATGTTGAGCTTATACCTTCAAATATATTGAGAAATTGAGTTGGGTAAATTATGTAAGGTTGTACAGTGAGAGTTGGCACTCAATAGACCTACATTCATCAAGTTAATTGATTAGTTAGATAGAGATCTTGGCTAATTAGTTGATTACCCATAGGATAACTTTATAACTAATTTAATTGGTAGACTGATTTTGTAGATTGAGAGATTGCTTAATCATTTTCATTTAAATTGGCTATGGACAATTAATTACACCTTGAGAGAGGGTAGTTAATACATTAGGACATCTTAGGTGAGGCACAATTCAATTATCAAGGTAGGAGGGAGATAAGATAGGAAAAAAGTGATCTAAATGTTAAATCTTGAATTACAAGTTTCTGCACTTTAGCTTTATCATTTGTTCAGTGTTAGTTGTTTGATTTAATTTAATTTTTTAGTTTATATTTATTAAAATTATTTCTCAAACAAAGTAGCCTAAATTAATTAGCGTCTAAACACAATCTCTAAGGGATCAATATTTGTTCTTTACTATAAGTTAAACCTCGTATACTTATAGTTTTGACTGTAAAATTGGTGAATTGGTTTTGCAATCAATAAGTTTTTGACACCGTTGTCGGGGATTATTTGTTTATTATATTGTTTAGTTTGAGTAACTTTGATTTGAGAGTGTTTGATAGTTTTCCTTGTGTATTTGTAGGTGCATGAATAAAAGGAGCACAAGAAGGTCCGTCGAAGATTTTGAAGAAGATTTTATTATATTATAAGAAAAGAAAGGAGGATAAGGAGAGCAAAGTGCCAAGAAAATCTTTAAACAAATAGCAGAAAAAGGAGAACAAGGAGGGGTTGAGAGAAAATTGATGGATTTTATGAGGCCCAGATTTATTCCATAAGGAATTGCAAGGCCTGCAGTCATAGTAAAAAATTTTGAAATCAAGCCAGTACTCCTAAACTTACTCCAAAACAGTGTTCAATTCTATGGGTTATCAACCGAAGATTCCAATGCCCACCTAGTAAACTTTTTGGAGGTATGTGACACTTTTAGATTCCAAGGGATGCCTAAAGATGCTGTGAGGCTCAGATTATTTCCATTCACTTTGAGAGATCGAGCCAGGGAATGGTATAACTCACTTAATGCATCTCAGATTACTACATGGGAGCAAGTAGCCCAAGTCTTTGTTGCCAAGTACTTCCTATTAATAAAGACTATGTGGATCATCAAGGAAATTACAAACTTTCAGCAACATGATGGGGTGTCAATATATGAAGTTTAGCAGAGGTTTAAAAAGTTACAAAGAAGCTACCCAACCACAACCTTCCATAGGAGTTCTTACTATAGGCATTTTATAATGATGTGACTAGACTACAAGAGGGACAATAGATGCAGCTGCTAGAGGGTCGTTGATGAGGAAAACCATTGAGGTGGCTTATGATCTTTTAGAGGAGTTGGCAAGTAATAGCTGCATGTGGTTGAATGAAAGGAGTAGGTAAGGAAAAAAGTAACAAAAAGGCATGATTCCAATTGATTCTGTCATATCCTTGCAAGCTCGTATTACCACCCTCACCAAGCAGTTGAAAAATATGTAAGGAGCTTCTTCATCCACAGCCAAAGCCATGTAGGTTCACCATGAGTTATGTGGGCAGGACAACCATTACACAGTAGAATGCTTCTTGTTAGGAGTTAGTAGCATAGAACAGGTAAATTACTTGGACCAACCACATCGAGGTAACAATCCATATTCTAACATTTATAATTCGGGGTGGGAAAACCACCCAAAATTTTCTAAGAGTACTGACAATGCAGATGGCCAAGCAAAACCACAAGGACCGTCCGAATTTTAGCAAGACCGTCTTAGGTCTTTTGGAGAGAAAAATGGACAAGTTAATAGATGTATTAGGGTCTAAATTCTCAAGCCAAGAGGAAAGTAAAAGAAGGCAGGAAGAGAATCAGAAATGAATGTTTGCAAGCCAGGATGTCAAATTTAACCAAATCTTAAAGAATAATGCTTCCTCTCTCTATAACTTGGAGGGTTAGGTAGGTCAACTTGGTACTACTTTGTCTTCTAGAAATGCAGGTAGCCTACTAAGCAACACGAAAGCTAACCCAAAGGAACAATATAAGGTAATCACACTTCGAAGTGGTAACCAACTGGAGGAGTCAAGTATGCAAAAGGAAAGTCAAATGGAGGAGAAAGGCGAGGAGATAGAAGAAGAGAAAGTGGAAGAGAGGCTATATGTACCACCACCACCATACAAGCCTAAACTCTAGTATCCACAAAAGGTGAGACAATATTAAGTAAGCCCTCAATTTTCCAAATTTTTAGAGAAACTAAAAAAGCTTCAAATTAAATTATCATTGGTGGAAGTCTTGGAGTGCATGCCTAAGTATGCAAAGTTTCTTAAGCACATACTCACACATAAACTTAATTAAGAGGACAATCAGGCAGTTACTTGATGGAGAATTGTAGTTCGACCATCTCAAGCATAATGCCTTCAAAACTACAAGATCCAAGGCGTTTTATTATTCTGTGTGTTGTTAGTGACTTTGAATTTTCTAAATGTTTATGTGATTTAGGTGTAAGGATTAACTTGATGCCTTTTTCTGTTTTCAAGAAATTAGAATTAGAAGAGGTCAAGCCAACATCCATGCTCATTCATCTTACAAATCAATCTATCAAGAGTCCATTTGGAGTTGTAGAAGATGTGTTAGTAAAAGTAGATAAATTTATCATTCCTGTTGATTTTGTTGTGTTAGACTTTGAAGCATATAGACATTGTCCATTGATTTTAGGTGGGCGTTTTAAGAATATTTGTAGGGCATTAGTTGATGTGCATGAAGGAAAACTTGTTTTGAGAACTGGTGATGAGCAGGTTAAATTTAACATGTCTAAATCTCTGAAAAAACCGATGGATGGTACTGCATGTATGAAAATTGAAGTTATGGATGAGTGTGTGAAAGATGTTTAAGAGGAAGTTGATGAAGTTATTGAAGTGTATAGGGATAAGAGTGTGAGGGAAGAGGGATTATGTGAGGTAGTTGAGCTAGAGAAGTTGGAGAGAGTAGATACACCCATACCACTTTCTATTATTAAGCCACCCACTTTAGAGCTTAAACCTTTACCTTCCCACTTGAGATACACCTTTTTAGGTAAGAACCATACCCTACCCATCATTATCTCCAATCAATTAGATTGTGAGCAAGAAGAGAAAGTGGTGGAGACCATTAAAATAGGATGAGAGCCATGGGGTGATAAATTTATGATATTAATGGGATTAGCCCCAATGTGGTGATGCATGGGATTAACCTTAAAGAAGGATGTGAAACAATGAGGGATAGGTAAAGAAGGTGAAATCCAAACATGCAAGATGTTATGAAGAAGGATGTAATGAAGCTCTAGGATGCAAGGATTATTTACCCCATTTTAGATAGTGAGTGGGTGAGTCCGGTATAGTGTGTGCCTAAGAAAAAAGACATGACAATGATGTAGAATGGAATAAGTGAAAAGATTCCTACTAGGACCATCACATGTTAGAGAGTGTGTATTAATTACTGGAAGCTCAATTTGGCCACCAAGAAAGATCATTTCGCTTTACGTTTTATGGATACTCAGGGTACAATCAGGCTAGCCATGCATTTTAATGTTTTCTTGATGGATACTCAGTATACAATCAGGTGTTTATATACCCATAAGTTCAGGAGAAGACCACTTTCACTTATCTTTATGGGACTTTAGCTTATAGGAGGATGCCGTTTGGTTTATACAATGCACCTTCCACATTCCAAAGGTTTATAATGGCCTGTTTTTTCTGACATGAATGAGAATCTCATGGAGGTATTTATGGATTATTTCTCTGTCTTTAAAGATTCTTTTGATCATTGATTGTTTAATTTAGAAAGAGTGCTTCAAAGATGCGAGGAGTCTCATATAGTCTTAAACTGGGAGAAGTGTCATTTCATAGTTTAAGAGGGAATTGTTTTGTGTCGTAAGATCTTGCACATGGGGATGGAGGTAGATTGAGCTAAGACGGAAGTAATTAAAAAGCTATCACCTCCTATAAACATCAAGGGCATCTGAGCTTTTGTTGATCATACGGGGTTCTACAGATGGTTCATCAAGGATTTCTCTCTTATCGCTAGACCCTTGACTTATTTATTAGTTAAAGATGTGCCTTTTGTGTTTAATGATGCTTGTTTGGATGCTTTTAATAGGCTAAAGAAGGCACTTACATCAACACCTATTTTGACATCACTGGATTAGTCTTTGTCCTTTGAGATTATATGTGATGCAAGCGATCATGCCATTGGCTGTATCATTGGCTAATAAAAGGAAAAAAGGCTAGACGTCATCTACTACGTAAATAAGACCTTTACAGGAGCACAACTAAATTACACAACTATAGAAAAGGAATTTCTTACTGTGGTATTTGCGTGTGAGAAATTTCATTGTTATCTTTTTAGGCTCACATGTTTTTGTTTTTAAAGATCATACAACATTGCGATATCTCTTTGCCAAGAAGGATGTCAAGGCTAGGCTCATCTAGTGGGTGCTTCTACTCTAAGAATTCAACGTCGAGATTAAAGACAAGAAGGGAGTAGAAAATGTTATAGCAAACCACCTATCACGACTTAAAGGGGGAACTATGAAGAAGAAGAGGAAATCAAGGAGAACTTTCCTGATGAGACTTTAATGATAATATAAAATACTTTTCGTCCTTAGTTTACAGATATTGCAAACTACCTCTCAACTGGTATTCTTCCTTCTAATCTCTCATATCAATGAAGGAAGCGTTTCTGATTCCAGTGTTCTCTTTATATTTAGGATGAACCTATGTTATACAAAATTTGTACTAAAAATGTAATTCGTAATTGTGTCCCTGAAGATGAAAAGCCTAACGTTTTGATTAATTATCATAATTCAGTGTACACAGGACACTATCGAGTGAACAAAATATGGGTACTATTAGCTAAGTTTATTTAAGGATACCTGAAACTTTGTGCTATAGTGTGATAGATGCTAGAGAGTAGGCAACATATAAAAGCGGGATGAGATGCCACTTTTGAACATCAAGGAAGTGGAAATACTTGATGTGTGGGGCTTGGATTTTATGGGACCATTCCCATCCTCCTTAGGTAACATATACATACTGGTTGGAGTTGATTATGTTTCAAAATGGGCTGAAGCCGTAGCTACTCCAACCAATGATGGCAAGGTGGTGCAAAGATTTATCAAGAAGATTTTCACTAGATTTAGAGTGCCTAGAGGGATAATCAATGATGGAGGGAGTCATTTATGTAACAAACCCTTTAAAGCTCTATTGAAAAGACACAATGAGCATGATCAAGTGGTGACTCCTTACCATCCACAACCGAGTGGCCAAGTGGAACTGATGAACGGAGAATTGAAGAAGATCGTAGAGATGGTAGTGAGCACTTCAAGGAAAGATTGGGCTTTAAAGTTAGACGATATACTTTGGTTATATAGGAAAGCCTTCAAGACATCTATAGGTACTACTCTATATAGACTTATATGTGGCAAGGCTTGTCATTTACCTTTGGAGTTGGAGCATAGAGCCTATTGGGCAATTCGGAAGTTGAATATAGATTGGAAGCTTGCGGGTGAGAAGAGATTGTTACAACTTGATGAATTAAAAGAGTTGAGATTTGAAGCTTATGAAAATGCTAAGTTGTACAAAGAAAGAGAAAAAAAGTGGCATGATGCTCACATTAAAAAAAGGAGTTTAAGAGTGGGGACTTAGTGCTTTTATTCAATTCACAACTTTGGTTATTTCTCATAAAACTTAAGTCAAGATGGAGTGAACCCTTCAAGATCCTTCAAGTGTTTCCTCAAGGAGCTTTGGAGTTGGAAAATGACAAGGGTAAAGCATTCAAGGTCAATGGGCATAGACGCAAGCCATACTATGGAGGGACATACTCGTAAGAAAAGGAAGTCATCTTTTTCCTTTCTTCCACCCTTTCATGAAAGCATATGTAAAGTTCAAGGTAATGACCTTAACTTAGCATGTTTACCTTTCTTTTGTTTGCCTTTGTTTACTTGCTTATTTGATTATGTTTGGTTTGACTTTGCTATGATTTCGTGGTGTTTACTAGGTTTTTTTGTTAGTTTTAACTTGTTTCCTCTTTAAATTTCTTGTTGGTTAGGTGATTGTGATGTGTTTACAGGTTACTTGAATGTTGGGAATATATGCTAAGATTGTAAAAGAGCTAAAAGTTAGAAAATCAAGATTGGGTTTTAGTACAATGCCCATGATCGTGGGAATGGGCATGTTTCCCATGATCATGGGAAAGCTCTTTAGAAAGTTTTTGGAACCTTAACCCATAATTGTGGGAAGCTCAGGGATTCCCATGATCGTGGGATCGACAACTCGAAGAATTTTTAAAAACCCTCTTTCTTTCTTCATTCTTCATTTTTTCACATTCTCTCAGTCCAAAACCCCAAACTCACTCATCAATCTTGGTGTTTTCTCCACTTTTTCCATCATTATTTACTCCTTTAATACTTATTTCACATTACCTACTAAAGAATCCAAGGATTTAGTAAGTTTTCTTTTCTCTCTCTCTCAAAAACATACTAATCTCTCTCTTGACTCTTTTTCCAAATTTTTCTTCTTAAATGGCTCTAAGAAAGCTTCTAGCCTGTAAACCAACTGACCAACTGCTCCTCCAAGTGTCCAGAGAAGGTGAATGTGACATGGTGGCCACTTTTTGTGCCTCATTCCCTATTTTTTCGAAAGAAGAAGGTATGAGATTCTAGGATTTTAAGGATAGAGAGTTATTGCCTCTTAGGTACTTTGATTTTAACCTATTAGAAACTCTAGAACTAAGATGTAACATTGAAGTATTTGCTGCAAATATTGGTTGGGGTTGTTTAATTCATTGTGACGCATTCACATACACCATGATGACTATAGAATTTTTCACTATTGTGCTCTACAATACTAAATTGGACACATTCTGATTTAGGATAGGTGGCCATGCATATAGGCTGGATTATACTATCATTCGTGCGCTCTTTAAATTGCCTAACACCAAAGTTTTGGATGACCATGATGATTTTAATGTGGATGATTATTAGAAGAACCTTATGGGTGAAAACACTTTTGACTCTAGGAATGCACCCAACACTTCGATTCATAGCACCGAGCACATACTTCTTCATAAGTTTATGTGCCTAATTGTTTTTAACAAAAACTGAAAGCAATAAGTGTTCGACTAAGGATTTTCTTTCTTTGGTGCATGGATCGTAAAATTAAAGTGAATACCCCTTATTGCATTTTTTGATCTATTGTGGGTTTTATTACTAAGAAAAGCTCATATTTTGGCATGACTTACATTATTACTGCTTTCACTTTGCACTACAATCTTGACGTGGATGGTGTACCCATAACTAGACCTGATATGTTTGATATACCTTATTTGAGATACTCTAAGATTTGGAGTCTTATTCTATGGAGCTCTGAAATGCTCAGATGCACATTACTGTTAAGAATAGGAAGGGCAAGGAAGCAGCCACTTCTTAACCATCCTCCTCTTAGGCGCCCCCAAAGCCCTGAGAATAAGCAATTAAAGATGAACCAACCGTAGTAGCAGATGTTGATAAGTTCTAACAAATCCTCAACAAAATGGCCAAAAACCATCAACAAATGACATTATAAATTAATGAGATCGACACCTAGATGAGACAAATACATAAGGAGTAATGGTACATCAAAAAGAAATTTCTCAAGTTCATCCAGATCAAAAACATTAAATTCCCTTCCCCTACACCTTCTCCACTACAATCTACATGAAGCTTTCTTACCCTTTACTTTTTACGTTGTTTTACTTACCTTGTGAGTTATTTTACTTGCTTGTTTGTTTAATGTTGTGTTTTGTGTTTTGCTTTCCTTTTGTGGTTGCCTTGTCACATTGAGGACAATGTGTTGTCTAAGTGTAGGGAGGTGACATTTGCTTGGTCAATTGCACTTTTTTAGTTTGTTTTAGTAACTGCTTGCATTTTGTTAATTAGGATGCATGTTTTAAGCATATTAGGTTGTTGTTTTATGTTGTTTTGTGTTGGTAATGGAACCATAGTTGAATCATTTTGATTTATTTCACCATAAAATTCTATGATGCTAGTTGGAATGAGATTGAATATATGCTTGAACTCGAATCAAGTTACTTGAGTAAAAAGTGAACCATATTGAGTGATGACAAATATTTGGTTGCATAAGCTTACTCAGTATTTGACAATTGAGCAATGAAATAGCGTAAAGATGCATAATAAATTTTCATTTGAGCCAATGTGAGGATTGAGCCTATATGACTCCATCTATAGTCATTTAATTTCCTTATTTGTGTGATGCTTCCTTAGATAATTACCTTCAAAACTTGCTTTGTGTGATGCTTCCTTTTTGTATTAACTCTTGCCTTAAATGACCTACCCTTGTTAGCCCCATTGAACCTTTATCCCTTTTATTTCTTGAAATACCCTATTTTTAAACCTTAAACCCCATTAGCTTTCCCAATCACAAGTTTAATAGAGTGCTAAATGATGCATCAGTTTGGATTTTTTTAGTACAAATCTTTTTTTTATAGGAGTTAAGGGATACTTCTACTCTTAGAGCACATTACATTTAGTTACTATTTTGTTTACTTTTTCTTCACTATTATACAAAAAAAAAGAACATAAATAAGAACAAAATAAAAAAAGAAAAAACATTTTAGTAGCATCAATAAGTGCAGAGTAGTAGTATATTTACATTTGTGTATCTCAGAAATATGTTTTGTTATCCCTTTGTTCATTTATTACTTTATGAATGCTTGTGTTAAACCCTTTACCTCATTTAACCCACCTTAATCGTTACCACATTACAACTCGAAGCAACTCCTTTTGATCTATTTATCCATGTAATCATTATAGAGGAGAATTGGTGTATTAGCAAGCCTATGGTAGTGTAGTTTCCTATAGGGAGCTTGAGCGA
>JAOTJB010175085.1:0-18494 GCA_027123815.1 Erythroxylum minutifolium | reverse complement strand
CAAAGTTGAACCTTGCTTTCTTCCATCACTAGCTACTTCAAAGTTCTTGCTATCTTTTCTTCTTGATAAAAACCCACCTATTCTACCTTGGCAAGATGATAATCGTATAAAGATGGAAAGCTAGGGTTAAGTGTGGTTTGAAGACATTGAAAATAAACAAGTAAGTATAAATCATTACTATTTATGTCTTATTAAATGAAACAAGTTTTAATGATAGTGAGAGGCTTAATGTTCATAAAATGGTGATGTATATAAATGTAAATCATGAATGAAGAAATAAGCTTATAAACGTCTTGTTTTTGTGTTTAAGATGATTAACCTGTCATAAGTTGTTGTAGAGATGAGTTTGAAATTGAAAGAGCATTAAAATGGTATAAAAAGAAGTGCAGAAAATTGATTTGTAAATGGATGTTCATGTTTTGTTTCTGGATATATATAAAGTGTATATCTTTGGTTGCTTTAGAGATGAACTAAAATGAGTTTAGAGTTAAAGAATGGGAGTAATGTGGTGTCTTGAAATGAGGTAAATTATAATAATAAGTTAGAAATGAAATAAAGGTGAAAATGAAGTTGAATATGTGCAGAAAATTGATGATGAATGTGTATAAGGATATGTTCTATTTTTGGTGTTATGATCAATCATGGATTTTAATTTGTGTGTGGATGATATTGAACTGAAATGGAGTTAATAATGATATGGAAATGATGAGTAATTGAGCTAGAAATGATAGACTAAGCAAAAGAGGTGAACTAGGACGAAAATGAAGTTAAATGTGTGTTGGAATTTGTAGATGGAGTGTTTTTATTGAACATGCTTCTGTATTTTGGCCATATATTGATTTGTAGATATCTAAATGGTATTATTTTTAATTTTGATTAAAATAGAGACATATTGCTACAATTTTCATGAAGAAATGAAATTTGAATTCTATCCTTAAGGGTCTTGAAATTTGGCTTGAACTTGAGAACTGCGAGTCATTATGGTATGAGAACAGTCTGTAGTATTTTAGATATAACTTGCAGAATACTAAACCAAACTGTATGAATTTTATTTCATTAGAAACTTAAGACATATAGGAATATTTTTTTTAGAATAAGGTGTTGCCTAAATACCTCATTTTCTGTGTAAACTGATCTAAAAATAGAGTTGGAAAAGCTGGAATATGGGAATTGGCTAAACATCCAATATGCTTCTTTTATTTATGGATACAACACCAAATGATTAGGCACTTCGCTATGATACTTGTAGGCTTGAATTGAACCTAGAATGATGCTTGAATAAGTGACACATTTAGGTTGATGATTTAGGTTATAATGTAAGAATGGATTGTTAAATATTAAGTGTTCAAATATGGAATTTTGAGATGTTATGGGAATGAAGGTGAATGTATGATGGCTAATGTGATTCCATTAAGATGAATGATGAGTATTAAGTAAAGATGAATGATAAATGGGATATTTTGTTATCTTAGGAAGCTAAAATAACCTTAGTGAATGATTGAATTACGATATTAGAATGACCAATTTCTTTGAGGTATAAACCTAAGTGTAAGCTTGACTTACATAAATGATGTTGTTAATGATCAAGTAATGTGAATTAATGATAAATACCCGAAATAGTCAATTTGAGCATGCATTGTACATTACACGTATACATATGTGTACAATTAAATGTTTATATGATTGTGCAATTAATGATGTGTGTGAGATATGTGTATTGAACGATGTTGATATACAAGATAGAACGTTCGCATCTAGATGTTTCCGTATGGTGGAAGCAAGTGCTAATCTAGAGTGTACAGTGAGTAACCTAGATGGTCTCACATGTTTAATTGTTGTTTTAATTTCTGTTTTGAATTGTTATGTGATATGAATGCTTTGATTCCGGATATTGAGTGTCCAAGGCATTTGATGTATGAAAAACTCATTGGAAGTGCTCATTATATATGAATTTGACTGAATAAGTGATTCTCAACTTAAATGTTGAATTCCGGACCAAAGTCTGATGATAAACGTGAATGGGAGTGTGAACGTGAATATGAAAGTGTAAGACTGAGCACAGTTGACTAATTGAATACAGATGATGTATTTTATTACATAAATGCATGATAACATAAAGATTGTTGTGACTGGAGTAGCCATCAAAAAATAGCTTAAAGCTCAGACTGTGGTAAGAGCCTCTGACTCATTCTGTAAAATGAGCCATGTATCCCCAACAGATAAGGGACAGTTATTAATGAGCTCGATATCCACAATAGATACAAGATAGTTATAGGCACTTGGTCACAACAAAAACAATTGAAAGTGAGCCTTATGAACATTACATATATAATTGATATGTATGTTTAAATGATTGAAATACACTGTTTGAATTGTTTAAATGTGAAATGTCAAATAAATGAATAAAGTGATAATTGATGCTACATGATGAATTAATAAAGTGATGTGAATTATGTGATTACATGAACTGTATGTGTTATGTCTTATGAGTGAGCCATCAATGATGGGTAACTCACTGAGTTCGCAAAACTCATCAAAATTGCAACTTTTTTTCAAACTCAGAGGAGATACCCAGTTACACAAACTAGAAATATAGCCACTGAAGTCGAATAAAAGATAGAGGTTGGGATTAGTTGCATCTACACAAGTCTTTTGTGATTTCTGTATATATATTTGAATTGTATTCCGCAATTATTGTATAGTGTTTATTTGAATTGTATAGTGTAATGACATTCATGACTGTTTATATTTAAAAATGTAACGAGCCAAAGCGAGCTTCAGTTGCAATAAAAAAGTGTTGATGCTCGAATCTAATTAATTATGAAATTGTAATGACGTTTTTAATATGTCTAATACGTGAAAATAATTATTAAATTTGACTGACCATCCTAGCACACCACCCCTGTTGAGTGTATTCTTGAATACCGTAAGTGTGTTCGAGAATATGCCCTATTGTAGTGGGATGCTACAGAGTTGGTATTAGAGCCCATGTTTAGTGTCTTACATGGGCATTTTTTTAAATATGTGTCAAGTTACATTTAGACATGTCATAACAAGCAGTGGCAACTGATCTCCAGTCTGAGTTACATATACATAAGTCACACACATGAGCATTCATTAAGAATTGAGTTATTAGAAGTAATGGAAGAATGGTGATCTATCAAAATGTGAAAAAATGAAAGGTCGTGGATAATTAGAAATGAGAAATAGTATCTGGTTTGATATACTAAATAAGGATTCAATGCATTTGTAAATGGGGATGTGCCATCGAATATGCCATCAATATTGTACTGTGATGGTATATCTTTGAATGTGATATAGATTACATTGTCTTAGATTGATTGAGGAAAATAAAGATACAAATGGAAATGATCTGTTTTAAAGTGTATAAGTAAAGTTGAATGAAAACAAAATTTTCTATGATCTTAAGTGGTTGAAAGTGGAATTAAAATGGTTGATTGATTAAAATAATAAGAGTTATGATTCAGTATAAGAATATGTCCGTGGAATTATGATTAGAAATTCATAATGGTTATGCCTCTATAATTCGGAATTGATTGAGAATATACATATGTAAGATGAAATAAATGATAATTGGAAGATGAGATAAATGGTAATGATATATTCTCAAGGTTAAGTTGACCAAATATTCGAGTATATACTTGATAATGTGGTTACATTAGTGAATAATGTTATTGAGCACATATGTAATATTTACTTGGAGTTGATATAGGAGGTGACCTATGATTTATTAAATGTTCTTAAGTCTTAGTCCCCATAGTTAACCTTAAGAAATGAATCAGAATAGTGCATGAAAGAGTTTATAATGATCAATTGAGTATAGATTGAAGGTGTAAATGATGTTCCTATGTATGATGAATGCGAGGAAAAAGGAGGGAAAAATAAGCAAGGCATGATCATGGTATAGTCCCCACGATAGTGGCCGAGATTAATTGGTTCTGTCACGATCGTGGGAAGCTCCACTATGATTGTGGACAGCAATAAAAGGAGAAAAGTTTTCTATAATCAATTGAGATTAAAGTATCCTTAGCATAAGTTATTAATTACTGAATTATTAGAAATACATCTCTGGATAAGATGTGATAATCTTGATGGAACATACCAAAGTGTAAAAGTAAATGAATATGTTTACTATTTCACTGAGTTTTATTATAAGGAATATTCTGATCATGTAAGAAATGATAGAAATTGATTTTTATTGAGATATCATGAACAGTTGGAATTGATCTTATTAAGGTCTTACGAATGGTTGAAAAGCAATAATGAATATAATTGACTGATAAAAAGTATATAAAGAGCATAGATGATTGAGGAGAGAAATATTCTTTTGATAGAGACTTTCATTGAATGATATCATGTAAGCTAGTTGTTCCATTCCTAGAAATGAATGAATATTGAATGAATTAGAAGTGAATATTGGAGTCCCATTTCTAACTGAGACTCAGACATAAAAAGTTAAATATGCTATAGAGAATGTATGTATTTTTTTTATGTAAAGTAGCCTATCTACATTATTAGGTTCATGAATTGGAGAAAATGTTATTACTATTGCTATTGCTACTGCTAAAGCAACTTATGTCAACAATATGCTCTATATTTGTATATTTAGAAGATACAAGTTAGATTTTGATGGTTATGTTCAGAAAAAGAAATGAGACTTACAAATAGATTGAAATGTGAGGAGAAACTAGTGCAGATGGATAGATATAAGAATAAGTTGATAAGAAATTAGAGGAAATCAAATGAATGGAGAAAATCATTCGAGAAAAGAAATCATTCGAGAGACTGAGAAAAACATAAGATAACATTACCTCAATTAAAGAATTAGTTAAGAATTTTGAGATCTAGTTATGGGCACATAGAGTTATTTGTGATATCTGTTTGGGTTGACAAATGCCCCGACAGTATATATGGGATTAGTAAGCAAAGTTTTTCAGCATTACTTGAATCAATTAGTTACTGTGATCATAGATGATAATTTGAGTGTGTTCAAAAAGATTAAAGGAATATTTTGAACACTTGAGGTTAGCCTTATTTATCATAAAGGAAAAACAATTATATGTCAAGTTCAAAAAGAGTGAATCTCAGCCTGATTAAGTAATATGTTAGGTTATATAGTATCTGAACATGGCATATTGGTAGACCCAAAGAAAGTAAAGGTAATGATGAAATGAGAAACTTCAGAGGAAAAATGTGCCATTCAGATGGACTAATGAATGTAAAAAGAATTTATAAAGAATTTAAAAAACACCGATTGATTATAACACTGGTGTTAGCTTCTAATTGAGTCTAAAAATTTTGTAGTATATAATGATGTTTCACACTAGAGATTAGGATGTAATCTAATACAGCAAAATAAAGTGATTTTATATACATCGAGATAATTAAAGTCTTATGCGTTGAATTATTCGGCATATGATTTAGAATGTGTTGCAGTAATAATCGTTTTAAAATTGTTAGAAATATTATATAAAGGGTGAAACGTTTCAGATTTATCCAGACCATTAAAGTTTGACGTAA
The DNA here is from genome assembly GCA_027123815.1 of Erythroxylum minutifolium. Taxonomy (NCBI): domain Eukaryota; kingdom Viridiplantae; phylum Streptophyta; class Magnoliopsida; order Malpighiales; family Erythroxylaceae; genus Erythroxylum; species Erythroxylum minutifolium. Next base: position 12,953 of record JAOTJB010175085.1, on the reverse strand, counting down.
TTATTGAGTTTGGACGAGTTGAATATGAGACAGAGACAAGGGATAGAATTATTGAAAGATTTTGATTGTACAAATGAGTATTATCCAGTAAAGCCAGTGTTATAATCTAATGCATTAAGTAGAAAATCCAATAGCATAATAGTACAAATTTAGATATTGAGGTTACCAAACCTAGTGCAAGAAAGACCATAGAATGATTGAGTTGAAATTGGGGCAAAATGAAATGTCATTAGCTACATTGAAAATTAAGATCAGTTTTGCATGGAAAGACTAGAAATGCCCAATGTGAGGATTCAGATATTGTAAATCTTATTAAGAAAGTGAAATGAATCTGAATTTGTGTTTGAATAGGAAAAATGATACATTGTGATTGTAGTAAAAAGTATATGCACTCAATACAGATAATTGAGCAAAGAGATTATTAGAGAAAGCATAAATAGCAACTTATGTTATACATTGTAGTAAGAATATGCCGAAACAGTATTTAGTGGCCAAGGATGAACAAACAAAAGGCTGAATGTATGATCAAATGTTTGATTGCCAATAATATTAACTGTTGAAAATATGCTAAAGCTCATATTTTGGAGTTCCTAGGAATATGAGATTAATATACAGTTCTAATTGAACTTGATTGTAATAATCATTATCACTGTAATCTTAGTATGACACTGTATGATTGAGAGGTTGAATTTAGAATTGTATGAGGCGTTATACGACAAAAAGAGTCCTCCGCCTTGATATTGAGATGAAGAAGGCCTAAGAATAGTTAAAGGCCAGAATTGATTCAAGATATTATTGATAAGTGAAATGAATCTGTAGCAGAAATTGAGTGAATCAAGTTAGACAGAAGTTCGAACAAAGGGCAAATTAAACCAGGATACATTGGTCCTTATGAAATTATTGAGAGCATTGGACCATTGACTTATGAGTTGGTATTACCCACCAAGATGTATCAGATTCATGTTGTGTTACATGTAAGCATGTTAAGAAATATCGATATGATCTGACATAGATATATTATCGACACAGGAAGTGAAACTTACGAGTAATATGAGAAATATTGAGGAACCAGCTAAGATAGTGAGATATCAGAATAATTAACTGAAAAATCGAGTGATTCATTGAGTATAGTATTTTCAAAGAAATTATTTGAGTGACATAGGTATATGGGAAATGGAGGAGTATATGAGGAAACAACACCCCTACCTTTTTGAATAAGCAGATAAGAATTTCAAGGACAAAATTTATTAAAGAGGGGAGAATTGTAACATCACGTTTCCATATTAAAGGTTAGAACCCTAAATTTTTATAAACAAGAAATAGCAATGAGAGATTAGAAAAATGTATTTCATACTCATGCATAAAATTAGTTTACACATACATGAATTTGATTGTTTTGTACATACTATGATGATTGTTCATATACTCATTTGACATTTTCTAGGTATAATTGATTTTTAATGTGATTATGATGTCAATAGTGCCTATATTGTCTTGAAAATTTATTGGTGATTATAAGTATTGATTTAGAATTTTTGGTGAAAATGGAGAAAAATTCAAATTTCTAGGTATTTATAAACTAGAAAAAATGTCAAGTGATAGAACAATCGATAAATGGTAGTATAAATAAGTGACTAGTGACAAAAGAAATAATTGATATATGATATTGGGATTTAATGACAAATGTCATGAAAAATTGGGAGGCAATTGGAGTGGAAATTAGAACCAAATAGACTAGTTATTAAAAATGGGACCAAGTAAAGCCCTAGGAATAAGACATATGGTAAGTGACAAGTGTCATGCCACTTACCACACATCCATTTCCACAAAAATATATGGTCTTTCACTCATCATTTTCATTGCTTATGCTTTTCTTCTTTTTCTTCATTCTTCTTCTCCATCATCTACAATACCCACTCTCACCTTCATCATATTGAGTTTTGCTCAACTCCTTCAATTTGTTTCTTCAAGCTTCTTGTTGTCTTCCTCCTCTTTTTTACCAAAAACCTAGCTCATTCCTCCCTACAATGGTGATGATTGTGTGGCTCAAGGAAAGCTAGGGTTAAGTGAGAATTTGAAGATCTTGAAGTAAATAGGTGAGTTTAAAGCATTACTCTTCTTTATTTGTTGAATGGAACATGTTTTGATGATAATTAAGAGTTAAATGATCATAAAATGAGGATGTGAACATGCTGAAACGTGGATGAGAAAAATGGACATATAAATGTCTTGTTTTTGTGTATATTGTGAGTGATATTTCATAAGTTGTTGTAGAGATAAGGTTGGAATTAAAAGAGCATTAAAATGGTGCAGAAAATTTTGACTAGTAAATGAATGTCTCATGTTCTGTTTACAATGTATATAACGTGTATATATTTGGTGGTTTTAGAAATGAAACAAAAATGAGTTTAGAGCTAAAGAAAGGGAGCAATGTAACGTCTTGAAATGAGGGCAATTAAAAGGACAAATTAGAAGAGAAATGAAGGTGTTATTGAAGTTGAACATGTGCAGAAAGTGGTGATGAATGTGTATATGTATATGTTCTGTTTTTGGTATTAATAATCAATCATAGAATATGATTTGTTTGTGATTAATATTGAGCTGAAAGGGAAGTAGGAATGAAGAGGAAATAATGAGTACATGAGCTAGAATTGATAGACTAAGCAAAATAGATGAACTAGGATGAAAATGAAGTTAAATGTATGTTGGGATATATAGGTGAAGTGTTTTTATTGAACATGCTTATGTATTTTGACCATATATTTACCTGTAAATATCTAAATGGGATTATTTTTAATTTAGATTAAACTAGAGACATATGGCTATAATTTTCATGAAGACATTGAATTTGAATTATATTCTTAAGGGTCTTGTAATTTGGCTTGAAGTTGAGAACTGTGTATTGTCATGGTATGAGAAAAGTCTTTAGTATTTTGGATATAACTTGCAGAATACTGAACTAAACCGCATGAATTTGATTTCATTAGAAACTTAAGACATATAGGAACATTTTCTTAGAAGAAGGTTTTGCCTAAATTCCTCATTTTCTATGTCAAAATGGTCATACAGGACTAATCTAAAAATATAGTTAGAAAAGCCGAAAAATGGGAATGCCTAATGAAGGCAGAAAGTTTCTTCCCACAAATCCTATGATCGTGGGAATTTTCCACGATTGTGGGAATTGGATAAACATGCAATATGCTTCTTTTATTTTGGATTGCAACATTAATTGATTAGGCACTTCCCTATGATGCTTCTAGGCTTGAATGAAACTTGAATTGAACTTAGAATGATGCTTGAATAAGTGATTAAATGAGTGACATGTTTAGGGTGATGATTTATGTTATAATGTAAAATTAATTGTTAAATATTAAGTGTTCAAATCTGGAATTTTGAGATGTTATGGGAATAAAGGTGAACCTATGATGGCTAATATGATTCCATTAAGATGAATGATGAGTATTAAGTAAAGATGAATGATAAATGGGATATTTTGTGATCTTAGTAAGCTAAAGTAACCTTAGTGAATGATTGAATTACGATATTAGAATGACCAAGTTCTTTGAGGTATGAACCTAAGTGTAAGCTTAACATACACCAATGATGTTGTTAATGATCAAGTAATGTGAATTAAGGATAAATACTTGGAATAGTCAATTTGAGCATGCAAAATACATTACACATATACTTATGTGTATAATTGAATGTTTATATGATTGTACAATTAATAATATGTGTGCAATATGTGTATTACATGATGTTAATATATAGGATAGAATATCCGCATCCAGACGTTTTTGGATTATGGAAGTAAGTACTAATCAGAAGCATACAGTGAGTAACCTAGATGGTCTCACATGTTTAATTGTTGTTTTAATTTCTGTTTGAATTGTTATGTGATATGAATGCTTTGATTCCGAACATTAAGTGTTTTAGGAGCTTGATGCTTGAAAAACTCATTGGAAGTGCTCATTATATGTGAATTTGACTGAATAAGTGATTCTCAACTTAAATGTTGAATGTCGGACCAAGGTTCGATGATAAATGTGAATGGGAGTGTGAACGTGAATATGAAAGTGTAAGACTGAGCACAATTGATTGACTGAATACATATGATGCATTTCATTACTTAAATGCATGATAACATAAAGGCTTTTATAACTGGAGTAGCCACCAAAGAAGATCTTAAAGCTCAGAAAGTGAAAAAGTGCTTCAAGCTCAGATTGTGTTAAGAGCCTCTAGCTCACTATTTAAAATGAGCCTTGTATCCCCAACAGATAAGGGACAGTTATTAATAAGCCCGATATCCATAATAGATACGGGACAGTTATAAGCACTTAGTCATAACAAAAACAATTGAAAGTGAGTCTCATGAACATTGCATATATTATTGATATGTATGTTTAAATGAATGAAATACATTATTTGAATTGTTTAAATGTGAAATATGAAATAAATGAATAAAGTGTTAATTGATGCTACATGATGAATTGATGAAATGATGTGAATTATGTGATTACATAAACTGTATGTGTTGTGTTACGAGTGAGCCATCAATGATGGGTAGCTCACTGAGTTCACAAAACTCAACAAATTGTAACTTTTTTTTCAGGCTTAAAGGAGATACCTAGTTACACAAACTAGAAATATAGCCGCAAAAGTCGAATAAGAGATAGAGGTCAGGATCAGTTGCACCTGTACGAGCCTTCAGTAATTTTTGTATCTATATTTGAATTGTATTCCGCAATTATTGTACAGAATTTATGTGAATTGTATAGTCTAATGACATTCATGACTGTGTATATTTAAAAATGTAACGAATCAAAGCGAGCTTCAGTTGCAATAAAAAATGTGTTTTTTCTTGAATCTAATTTATTATGAAATTGTAATGACATTTTTAATACGTGTAATGTGTGAAAAATAATTATTGAGTTTGACTGACCGTCCTAGCACACCACCCTTGTTGAGTGCGCTCTCAAATAACATCTGTGTGTTCAGGAATATGCCCTATAAGAGTGGGGTGCTACAGTGAGTTCTTCTTCTTTAAGTGATGTTTGAATCAACAAATGATAAGGTACTTTCCTATGGTGTATTTAGGCTTGAATGAGGCTTGAAATGAACCTAATTGATGTTAGATTAAGTGATTAAATGTTGATATGTTTAGGTTGATAATCAAGGTTATAACTTAAGCATGGATGGTTGATATCAATGAAACAAAATCTGGAAATTTAGAGAGATTATAAAAATGAAAGTGAACTTATAAAGGCTAATGTGATTCAAAGGAGATGAGTAAAGTGTATTAAGTATGAATTAATGAGAACTTGGATATTATGTGATCACAGAATGCTAGAATAATATTGGTGAATGATGGATCAATCAGTTTAAAATAATCAAGTATATTTGAGCTATGAACTTAAGTGCAAGCTAGACATACACAAATGATGATATTTAAATGATCAAGAGATGTGATTAAGGATAATTACTTGGAATAGTCAAATTGAGCATACGTTGTACATAACACAGACACACACACACACACACATACACACACACACACACACATATATATATATGTGTGTGTGTGTGCGTGATAGAATACTAATGTGACTGAACAAATTTAGTAATGTGTGAAATGCGTATGTATTGCTTAAACATAGATATATAAGATTGAACATCATCAGCCAGACATTTTCGGATCATGAAGGTAAATGCTAATCTAGAGCGTACTATGAGTTGACTTAGATGGTCTCACATTAATTAATTGTTCTATTTAAATTTATGTATTAAATTATTATTGATGTAAATGTGTTGATTTTCAAATATTGACAGCCCGAGGCATTTGACGAATGAGATTAGAATTGGAAGTGCTCATTGAATGTGAATGAGAAAGAAATACATGTACTCATATGATTGTTGAATTTCGGACATAAGTCCAATGAAATTGAAATCTGAAAGCGATTATACATGATAAATGAAAGTGAATGATTGCATATGACGTGATAATCGATGCATTTCCTTACATAATATACATGATCAAATAAAGGTCGTTGTGACCAGAGTAGCCACTGAAAAAGAGCTTAAAGCTCTGAATGCGTAAAGAGCCACAGGTTCATCTATGTATAATGAGCCTTGTATTCCCAATGGATACGGGACAGTTATCAATGAGCCCGATATCTACAATAGATACGGGACAGTTAAAAGGCACTCGGTCACAACAAATTAACAATTAAAAGTGAGTTACATATATATATATATATATATATATATATTGATCTGTACTAAATGAATGATTGAAATGAATTATATGAACTGTCCTAAAACTAAAATGTGAAATGATGTGCAATATTTGAATATGTGAATTATCTGTGAATCTGAATGTGTGAACTATTATTATGTTTGATATGAGTGAGCCCATCGAGGATGGTTCACTCACTGAGTTCGCAAAACTCACCAAAATTGCAACGTTGTCTTTTAGGCTCAGAGGAGATATCCAGTTAGATAAAATGGAGTATAACCACTACAATTGGATAAGAGTTGGAGGTCGGGATCAATTTGCATCTGCATATGTCTTCAGTCATTATTATATTAAACATTGTATTCCGCAACTATTGTATATTGTATAAATGAATTCTGTAATGTAATGACATTATGACTGGATATGTTTTGTAAATGAAATGGTCCAAATTTGAGTATTGATTTGCTTAAGATATTTATGAATAAAATAGGCCAAAATTAGTTACTGGTTTGTATTTGTCTGTCTTAACATGCTGCCCTCGTAGAGTTTGTTCTTGAATACTGTCGATATTTTCGAGAATATGCCCTATAAGAATGGGGCACTACAGTTAACTAAGTATTGTCCTCAAAGATTTAGAAGTAACTACCAGGTCAAAAAGTGTATGATTATTTATAAAATCCAAGTTTAAATAAACGACAAAATTACTAATTAAAGTAAACTAAGGAGAAAGAAAACTTTAAGGGAATAAACTAACTATAATTTTAGGTTAAATATTTTAACCAAGTTTTAGGTTATTACGGTATTGAAAAGATTCAAGGTAGTTTGACGAAAGTAACATACCCCCAATGATCATAGTGACATGTATCTCTCTTAATTTTAATCTAATTATTTGATCAATTAAATAGAATAAATTTAGAGGAATTAATTCTTTAAGAGTTATTCTGATTAAATTTAACCCTCACTTAATGATTGAAGTTTGATCATCTTACAATTCATTAAGGTCGTTTATTTGAGATCCACTAACCAAAGGCCAATGATTATGAAACCCTCGATTATCCAAACAATCTACCTAAGTGATCATACTAAATATATTAAATTAAGCTAACTATTATACAAGAATGTATAACACCTATCCCAAAACTAAGATTGATAAACATCTATCACCCTAACCTATAATTGAAATTAAATTAGCCATATATAACTATCATGAATCACACAATGAATATTATATAATTACTCATCATTATTAATAATAACAATAATAAGCAACAAAAGAGAGGAAGAGTAGAAAAAATATAAAACTAACTTGATGGTCCAAGTAAATAGTTCTCTAGTCCTTCCTCATTCTTACTTAAAATTTGGTTGGTAAATTTTTGTTCTCTCACAAAACAATGGAAAAGAAAGATAGTTAATGATCCCTCATTAAACTGGCAGTTATTGTCCTAATGTCTCCTAAAATTAGGTCATAAAGTCTATTAACAATCTTAATTGGGCTCACATTCAGCTCTGCTACAGCTAATTTCGTTCACTCTATATACACAATTGATGTTAGTATATGGACCAACTAAAATGTTAGTTTAATTCGAGAACAAATCCTAGGATACTTTGTCATTCTAGTTGATTCCTTCTTTGTTTTGCCTCTAAGACCACCACTTATAGACTTAAAATAAACACTAGAAAGAACCGCGTGATATTTACTCAAATAAAACATGAATTATATAAAAAATAACTAATTTTAACCATGAAAGAAACGACAAAGATGATATAATTCACACCTAACAACTCCCCCACACTTGAGTTTTACTTAATAGGTCTCTCTATGGTTTCATATGCCTTAGCTTGCATCCAATTATTGTACTCCTTGTAAGCCTCCAACTACCTGAGTACTTCAAGAACTTAATCCTCCTCATCACTAGCAGTTGAGCTCCCAGGGCCTTCATTTAAAAATCTATGAAAAGAATGAAATTATGCTTAAAATTGTAAGTTCTTATGCCAAAAAAATTGCATATGTTAAGAGAAGAGGGAGTTTCATTGCATTGAACATATTGAACAAAAAATTTTCATCTTGTAAGTGCAAGATGAGTTTACCTTAATGAAAATCTATAATAGCCTTAGTGTTTGCAATAAATGCTTTCCTAAGGATGATTGGGACATCTTGATCTCCCTCTATATCTAGAATGAGGGAATCAATTAGGAAGATAAATTTTCCCACTTTCACCAGTAAATCCTTAATAACCCCCCTGGGATAGGTAATAGAGTGATCTACTAACTAGACTGAGACTATAGTGGGTTTAGACTCAGCTAAGCTGAATTTTTTTAACAGAGACAGAGATATAAGTTTGATGCTTGCTCCCAAATCCATTAAAGCTCTATCTATATATATACTACTAGTGGTGTATGGTATAGTAAAGCTTTTCAGATCCTTCATCTTATATAGCAATTTATTCAAAATTATGAATAAGCACCGCTCATTCAACTCACAATTTCATACTTCTCTAATCATCTTTTGTTAGATAGGATCTCCTTAAGGAACATAGCATATGAAGGTATTTCAGCTAATGCCTTAATGAATAGAATGTTGATGTGCAACTTTTTGATCACCTCCAAGAACCTCCTGTACTGCTTATCTAGCCAATTCTTCTTCGATCTTTAAGGATAAGGGATCCTAGGCATTGCTAGAGGAATGCTCGAACATGCAAAAATACTATAAGCCTCTTCCTCCTTTTGCATTAGTTCTTGGCTCACTTCTTCTTCATGTTTTAACTCTTTTTCAACTTATTACTTGCTCTTCTCCTTCTTCTCAACCTCTCTCAATTCCTTACCACTCCTGAAGGTGATTTCCTTAGCCATCTCTTTTAGGTTAGCTTCATTCGTGCTAGATAAAATATATTTCATTCTTTTTTTTATCATATTAACAAGCTAGTTCACTTAATTTTCCAGATTTTGGATAAAAGCATCCTAATTCTACATTATAATCATAAATGTTACAATATACTTGAATAATATCTCTTTCAAGTTAGACTTCTTTTTTTTATGGTGGTGCATTTTGTTTGAACCCTGAGGATGGTAACCTTAAAGTGCATTAAGAATTAGATGCCTGAGATTGTTATTAAGGCTAAAATCTCTATTATGGTTAATTATTAATCTAGGAGAAATCAGTGTGGTTCCTTTAACATATATTATAAGTATTAGGAAGAAATTCCCTATATAGTGAACCCATTTAGGTTCTTGAATGAATTGGCTTCCCGCTTAACAATCTATAGAAAAATGATTATTACCCCCATAATTTTCACAAATCAGTTAAGCTTGCATAGTTAGGTTTGAGCTTCCATTACCATTAGCCATTAAAATATCCAACTTCTTTGTCAATACCTCTTTCTACATAGCTAAAACAATTGTGTTGTCCATGATATGAACTGTAAACTATTTCCTAGGGTGCCTATCAGACTAGTATTGGAAGTTGTTGGTAACCATCTCCCCAACAAGTTTATACACCTAGCTAGATATTTTCCTCATGAAATTTTCTGTAACAACTGCATTAACTATAATTCTCATAGTTAAGTGTTGAAATTGTGATTTCGGAGCTTAACTAGTAAGTCTCTAATTTTTTCCTAAGTCTCATAGAGATTCTTATTTCTTATTGGGTGAATGAACTGATCTTAGGCTGTAGAGTAATTAGCCATACTTTAGCTTTATTATAAAGGGAGAAAGAGAATAACCTCAATTAGATTGCATCTTTAGTGTAACATCCCGTTCTCATATTAAGGGTTAGAACCCAAAATTTCAGTACATATAAGCTCAAAGAGAGATTAAGGAAATGCATTTCTCTTGCTCATGCATAACGTTAGCATATATGCACATGAATATTAAATCTTTGCATAAAAATAAGTGTACATGCATTCATTGACAACTTCTGGGAATGATTGGATTTAAAGGTGATGTTTTTGAAAATGAGAGGTAGAGAAAGTGGAAAAAGTGATCTAGGTATGAGTTGAGATAAGGAAAGACGTGGAGACAAAATTGGTAGTGATCTGGAAAATGTTCCCTGAATATGCTTCAGTCTTTTAGCCACAACGTTTTCTTTAGTTGTCCAAACGAGATGATTCTTGATTTGGATTAACCTAGAGATATATGGATACATTTAGTATGAAAACATCAAAATTCAATTCTATCTCTAAGAGTCTCAAAATTTGTCATGAAGTGAAAACTGGGTCCAGTACATTGGGAGCTGAAGGTGAAATTTGGGTTCTGACTTCGGGAGAAAATTTCGAGTTACATAGATAGATTTTGGCAAAATTATCTTCTTGAAAGTTGTAGATGTTTTTACCAGCTTTCTAACGATATAAAGTTTGTAAATTTTGGATATCAGAGTCGAAAGATATGAGCATCTCAAGTTATGAGGTTTCATCGTCTCATGTCGCTCCGTCTCAGAATGACGTCAGTAATGACGTCGTCATCGTCTCAGTTACTGTTCATCGTCTTCGTTTGACTTTTTTTGTCTCAGTTTGACCGTCTCATTTTGCTTCGTCTCAGAATGACATTAGTAATCGTCTCATGACATCAGCATCGTCTCATTTTGGCCAGAACCTCTTCTAGTCCAAATTTGATCCTCTAGATGATAGAATTTGTTGGACCTCACACCCCACCCGTAGGTGTTTGCAGGTGATACTGCGGCGTGTGTTTGCGGGTGATACCGCGACATCTAACCTTAATCAGAATTGTCCGCTTTGGCTGCGACTCGACCTCACAACCTCACGGTTTTGTTCCGCTTTCGCAGATGCCTCTTACCATTGAGCTAATAACTTTGAGATAAAGCCAATGCCTCTCAACATTCTTAAAAACAGTGTGCAGTTTTACGGGTTATCCAATGAGGATCTAAATGCCCCCATTATCAAATTTTTGGAGATTTGTGACACATTCAGATTCAACAAAATGTCTGACGATGTAGTGAAGTTGTGACTATTTTCATTCACGTTGAAGGACCGGGCTAAAGCAAGGTACAATTCTCTAAATCTAGGCCAGATTATAACTTAGGAGCAGCTTGCTTAAGCATTCCTTGCAAAATACTTTCCTTTAACAAAGACGACTAAGATTATAAAGGAAATAACAAATTTCCAACAAAGTGATAGAGAATTTCGTTACGAAGCTTGGGAGCGATTTAAAGAACTTCAAAAGATCTGCCCTCATCATAACCTCTCAAAGGAATTCCTGCTTCAAACATTTTATAATGAAGTGAACCCAAGTACAAGGGGCACAATTGATGCAGCAGCCGAAGGTTCATTAATGAGGAAGACGGTGGAAGCAGTACATGATTTATTAGAGGAATTGGCAAGTAACAACTACATGTGGTAAAGTGAGAGGAGTAGATAAGGACAGAAGGAACAAAAAGGTATGATACCTATTGACTTGGTTACTGCCTTGTAGGCTTAAATTATGGCCTTGACGAAGCAGCTAAACATGCAAAGGGCGTCCACCTCAGCAGCTAAGGCAATGCAAGCACAATGTGAGCTGTGTGGGGAGAACAAGTAAGTTATCCAGGTTAGCCACAGCTAGGTAATAACCCATACTCAAACACATATAATTCGGGATGGAAAAACTAGCCGAATTTTTCCATAAGTAATAATAATGCAGGCGGCCAGTAAAGACCACAAGGACTGTCAAGATTCTAGCAAGATCGAATCGGATCATTGGAAAGAAAAATGGACAAATTATGGAAACGTTTGATTCCAAACTAGCAGGTCAAGAGGAGAATCATAAAAGGATGCATGTAAGGCAAGAGAAGAATCACAAGATGATGGAGGAAAATTTTGATCAAATCGTGAAGAACCACGCGTCATCGATTCATAACTTGGACTTGCAGATAGGTCAACTTACTGATGCTCTATTTTCTTAAAGTATAGGTATCTTTTCAAGCAATACTGTGGTCATCCCAAGGGAGCAACTCAAAGTTATTACACTTCGAAGTGAAAAGAAAATGGATGAGCCAAACGTACGAAAAGATAACCAAGAAAAAGAGAAAAGTAAAAAGATGGAAGAAAAAGAAGAAGAAGAAGGGAAGTCTTGTGTACCACCACCACCATACAAACCCAAACTTCCGTATCCACAAAGAGTAAAACAACATCAAGTGGGCACTCAGTTTTCCAAGTTTTTGGAAAAATTGAAGAAGCTACAGATTAATTTATCATTTGTAGAAGCTTTAGAGTGCATGCCTAAGTATAAAATTTTTTTAAAGGATATACTCACGCATAAGTATACTTGGGAAGACAATTAGATAGTTACGTTGACAGAGAAATACATTTCTATTATTTCAAGTCAGATGCCTTCAAAATTGCAGGATCCAGGAAGCTTTACTATTCCATGTGTTGTCAGAGAGTTTGAATTTTCCAAATGCTTATGCGATTTAGGTTTAATTTTTAACTTAATGCCTTTGGCTATTTTCAGGAAATTGGGATTAGGAGAGGTCAAACCAACTTCGATGTTGATTCAACTTACAGATCAATCAATCAAAAAACCATTTGGAGTTATGGAAGACGTATTGGTAAAAATGGATAAGTTTATAATTACTGTTGATTTTGTTATGTTAGATTTTGAAGCTGATAAGAATTGTCGATTAATTCTGGGTAGGCCCTTCATGAATAGTAGTAGGGCATTAGTTGATGTGCATGAAGGGAAACTTGTATTAAGAATTGGTGATGAACAGGTTGAGTTTAACATGACA
>JAOTJB010174886.1:0-18495 GCA_027123815.1 Erythroxylum minutifolium | reverse complement strand
TAATATTTTAATAAAATATAATGTAATTAATTAAGTAATAATAATTTAATTAATTATATTGTAATTATTTCATTGTTATTAAAATATTACTAATACACTTAAAATAAATATTGATACAATTATAAAATAATCAATAAATTATATATTTTCAATCATATTATACTGTAAGGGCATTTTTGTCATAGCCATTATTTTTATATTCTGTCCCTTGCAACCAAACACATTTTTGTCCTCGAGACAGAGACAATTATTTCTGTTCTGTCCATCACAACCAAACAGCTCACTATCTCCAATTTCTGTTCTGTTCCGTCTCCAAATTTTCGTCTTGTTCCGTCTCTGCATATTGGAGATAATAACCAAACAGACTGCTAGTACCATATGCTTTTTTCTTCTTTTCTTTTTCTATTATTTGTTTTTTTATTCACAACAATTGTGTACCATTATTAAAGAGATATTAGATCTTTTGAAAATTCAAGTTTTAAACAAGCAAGTAATGTAAATAACATTCAATGTTCAAAACAATAAAAAGACTTTAAAGAAAAAAAAGATGAAAGTTAATAATTAGGTTATAATCAAAGAAAAAGGCTAAGACTCAACTTGGTTATTCCTAAAGATAAATTTAAGGTAAGGTAATTATCAAAGAAATAGGCTCAAACAAATTGATAAATCTAAATGTTTTTATCACTTCAATGCTTTTAATTTAACAAATATAGTCTCAATATGCCTAATAAAAGTAAGTTTTAGAATTATCCCACTAAAAATGATAACACACATGAAAAAAATAAAAAGAGCTTAAAAATATTTAAAAATTTTCTCGTAGTCTCAAACGCTCACGAAAAAGATAAGTTAATATGTGTAAATAGTATGCAATATTATTCATCTTGGTTATTTCAATGATTACTAAAAATGTGATTTATAAAAGCAAATTTTATTCTAACTCTCGTCCTTTTACACACTAATTCAAATCAATATTCAGTAATGAAATACAGTAATAATGATCATATTTCAATTAGGTCAGAATATTAGTCAATAAAATTTAATAACTAAGATTATAATAAGCTTAAGAAAACTAGTAAAATTGTTAACCCCTTCCCCACACTTAACCTATCTTGCTCCTCAATCTCGAAAAGTCGAGACCATGTGCTAAAGTTAACAAGGTTTCGAATTTGTTGCACTAAGCCAACTTGCTTTAGTACCTCCAAATCAATGAATTGGTTAGTAACAAACTTCTTATCCTTAAGCCTCTATTATTGCTCCTCCTGGGCCCCAACATTGAACAATAACATCTTTGGCTGCTCTAAGGATTGAGCTGAAGTTGAGGAGCCTTATCCTCCTTATTGCTTCATGGGGATCTTCTTTTCTCGCTGTGATTTTTTCATTTAAGAAACTTTGAATGAGTGTGAGAAAATTTTGTCATATATGGATTTTCTTAATTTATTAACCATATCAGTCTTATCTTGATCATGAACCTTTCAGGTTGTTTCATATAGACTTTTTATAAAGTTCTCCATTTAAGAAAGCAGATTTAACATCTATTTGATATAGCTCCATGCCATAATGAGCTACTATTATCATGATCACTCTAAATGCATCCTTAGAGAGGATACAGGAGAAAAGGTGACATTAAAATCGATCCCTTCTCTTTAAATGAACCCTCTAATAACTAACCAAGCATTAAACTGCTCAACTTTACCTTGGGAGTCCTTTTTGGTCTTATAAATTATTTACTGATAATGTACTTATAGTTATAAGGTAAATCCAAGATCTCCCATACTAGACTATGCTTTATAGATTGTATTTTGTCCCTTATAACATCCCATCACTAATCTGCACGTGGTGCAGAAATGACTTTTACAAAAGTAACCTTATTCACTAGATGTCCAATATCATTGTCTTGTTCACCCAAATATAATATGTAGTTAGATGATATGACAGGTCTCCTCACTCTAGTGGATTTCTTTAATTGAATTGCTTTAGTATAATCATGTACCTTAGGAACCTTATTTTGTTCACATATGGGTTCTTATCCCTGTACTAGTACAGTACTATAACTTAAATCCACTAGTTCTAATTAAACGAGTGATGGATACAATATAATTATTATATCCACCCTTTTATCATCTAAAAGATGAGAATGATCACCTTCATCAAGATGAGACAAACTATCCTCAATATAGAAATTATGTTTTGATTCCACTATTTTAGATACTCTATCTCTACAATAAAATCTCTATCCTTTAGAGTAGTCAAGGCATCCTACAAAGTAACAACTAGTAGAATGAAAATGTAGTTTGTACTTATAAGGATTACATAAGCATACCTTAATAGGGAAGTCCTACATACAAAGATGAGTAAAGCTAGGTTTCCATCCCTTCCAAATTTCAAAAGAAATCTTTGACACTGATTTGCTTGGGACCCTATTAAGTATATATAAGTTAGTCTTTATAACTTCACCCTAAAGGCAATCTGGTAGGTTATTTTTAGTTTACGTTGATCTCATCATATCCTTTAAGATGTGATTCTACTTTACAACCACACAATTTACTCAGGATTACCTGGTATAGCGAACTGAGCCATTATTCCATATGGTTTCAAGTATTTAGAAAATGCCCCTATTTTTTGTCTTGAAACGCCATGTTTGTTATAATATTCACTTCCACAGTCATATTTGACGATCTTAATTGGCTTTCTCAATTGATTCTCAACTTTAGTGTTAAAGATCTTGAATTTATCAAGAACTTCAAACTTTTTTAAAGTAAGAACATGTAACTATAATAAGAATAATCATTAATAAATGTTAGAAGGTGACTTACATATCGTAACTGTATAGGGGCCACATATGTCAGTATATATGAGTTCTAAAAGTTTAAAAGCATGAGTTGACCCCTTTTTCTTTGTTTTGGTCAACTTTCCCTGCAATAATCAACAAATGTTTCCATATCATTAAAATCTAAAGGTGAAAAAAATATTATCCTTTATCAATCTTTAAACTCCTTCTTTGGAAATGTGGCCCAATATCTTATGCTATTATATGTATGATTTTTCCTTTATCAATAGTCTCTTTTTAGTAACTTGCTTGACAATATATGAAGAAATGTATATCTTCTTAGGAGTTAAACACATTATATATAAACCATATGATAAGAAAGTTGTTCCAATATGTTTTATATTGAAAGATAACTATATAATTGAATTTCAATTACAAAAATATAGCTATCTTTATCTAAAACTGATATAAAAATCAAAATCTGTCTAAAAGACTGTATATAGAAAGTGTCATATAAAAGATTGAACCCAGTATCTAGGTTCAAAAAAACACCCTCGACTGAGACTACATTAACTTCTTCTTTATTCTTTACCATCAACTTTTCCCCCTCCCTATTTGACCTTCTCTTTTATATGAATCTTGATATTATAGAAGCAACATAATTAGAAGCTTCAATTTCTAGCCACTAAGAACTTGATATGACTATAACAATATTAAATTCATGTATCATATAAGCCAAAGAGTTATATGATAGCTCTTGCCTTTCTTTCCAAGATTTTACTTCTAAAACTTTAGCTTCTTATGTCCCTTCATTTTACAGAAGCAACATCATATATTCATAACCCTTTACATCCTCCATATGACCTATAATTATGTTGGATTGACCGATATCTTTATATAGAGGAAATTTAGATTTCTCACCTTTAAACTTTTAGGGCTTTAACTTCACCTTCCCCTTAGTTGTTATTAAAACTAATTGAGTTGTATTTTTTTAGCTTCTCCTCCTTAGTAACGCAATGAGTCATCAATGAATTTATATCCTAACTCTCCTTATAAGAGTTATATATGATAACCAAAATACCAAACTTTGAAAGAAGAGTATTCAGAGCTTGGTGCATAATACAAGCATAAGGTATGAAAATATTTAATGCCTTTAATTTGCTTTAAAGTGGACCATTCTAATTATATAATCCTTCACCTCCCCAACTTTTGTGTATCCCATAGAGTATAATTCTGTTAATAAGGTACCTATTTCAACATTAGAGGATACCTTATATCTCTGAGACACATTATTAAGGAAATTTCTTACTATATTTGTCTATAGAAGTCCAATCAATAGATGATCTAGGATCTATCTCTTTATGATCAAATAACACAATCTATTTAACCTCTCTTAAGCCACATAGACTGCTCTCTCAACATTTGCAATAATAGATGTAGGGGTAGTAGTATATCCCTGATCATGACCATATTGATGATATCCCTGATCATGACCATATTGATGTCCGCCATCTCCAATGTGAACTTTACATCTTGTTCCTACTTCTTGAAGTTAAAATTAGTGAGGGTTTCAATGGTGACAATGTCATTGTTTATAGAGAAGGTGACTGAAAAATTAATAATGTAAATCATCAACATAAAAGTAAGATAATAGTGAACCTCAAAGTCACAAAATAGTATCTGTAATGAGCATCTTATCATATATATCATGAAACACCTATGCGCTAAATACATATACATTAAATAAGATCCCATATAAAAGTGATCAAAGTATACATCATCAGCTCTTATGATTCTATACTGTGAGTGAATAGATCACTTAAGAAATGGCTATTCCCTATCAAATGCCTTTATACTCATATCAAAATCTCATATAAGGTCAACATATATGGGCATAATAACTAAACACAAAACTAGAGACATCCCCTAACATGCAAGCAAAATAGTCCAAATATTAACTTGAAATCCTACTGTGGTTTCTATATTCTCATTAGTATCTAAACTATACTACAAAAACAAGGGATACACTTGTATGTTATCCTCATATTATCCTATAGAGCCATAAATATATGACAATTTACCAGTCATTAATGTAAAATCCTCATACACATTCTTACTATTATATATCAGGGACGAAAACATTATCAACAAACTTCATTTGAGAATTTATAATAAAGAAAATCTCAATAAAGTGATAATTATGCAATACAAAACAATAAATGAACCGTATGAGATAATAAATCAATACGTATCTCCTTTATTTCAAGTTAATTGCATGAAATTTCACTTAATTATGGTGTTGTTAGCTTTATTTAAACAATTTAAAGTTAAACCTTATTTATTATCAATGTAATAAATCTAGAAAATTAAAAAACACTATATGAAACCACAGGACCTAAAATAACTTGAGGGACCATCTTACAATTTTTGAAAATTTTGAGTTTTTTTGTCCTATAGTGTGTTGAAGTTAGCAGATGATGTGGATGAAGGGTGCTTGTATTGCACGCGCTAGCCTCATATAGACATGAAAGTGTGAGTCACGTGGACACATAACATCCCTTATAGTGCATGTTTGACACATGCTTGATGCACCCAGACACTTAGTTGCCTTCATGGCACATATGATTCACGAGCTCACACATAGCAGAAGTGCCCATCGCCTTATGATGTGTGTAGTGCATATACCATGATGATTAAACATGACCACTGCTTCGTGTGCATATGCCTACGTATTGGACATGCATCTAGCACTAGGCATACATCCAGCATTGGACTTCCGCATATGCCAATTGTCGCGTCCCGGGTAACATCTGGTTGCTTATTCATTTTCTATCATAAAAAGGTGATTTTCAAAGGCTTTTTAGGTGATTTTTCATGAATTATGATAATTTTAGTTAGAAAATCACCTAAATTTCATTTTATTCTCCATTTTTCCATACAACACTTATCCAAAATCAATCTAGATAACAAACATGAAGTTTATACAAACAAAACATATTGATTTCTCCAATTTACTTATGGAGAAATTTGAAAATTGCCTTTCAAATTTATATAATCATGGAACTACTTTGATACCATGTTTTAAACATAACATACACCTTAATCATTAGCCTAGGATTAACTATGAACTTGTATAAATAGACAAAACATGGAACATTACCTATTTTGCTATCAATTATTTAGTGAACAAGATGTTAAATTGCTTGAATAAGTTGTTAGATCCTCTAAACAAGCTACTTGAAGAAGTTGCTAACACTTTCGATTGAACTTTATGAAATTTGTACAACTTTATCTAGGAAGGTCAAAATCTGTTCGGCCAGCCCGACCGGTCTTGATTTTGGCTCGAGTTGACTGGACAACAAGCCAGCCAGCCCCAGCCCGTGGCCCGACTGTTACTTCATAAATGACATCTTTTTTGAAGTTCTTTTTAAAAAAAATATGGCACGCTTGGTTGTGGCCTGTTGGGTCACAAGCCGGGCTATAGATCGACCCATGGACATCTTTAACTTTATGCGTTTAATGTCTTTCTACACTCTTCTTAATGCATGGGCCTCTTAATGAGTTTAAGAAACTGTATATTCATGAACATACTTAAGTAGACTTATAAACATCAAATTAATAGGCAATTAAAGAGAGATCTTAATTGTTTATTAGTTACTTATAGGGCTGCTTTAAATCCAGTTGCATAGTTAGGGAGAATTTTGATAGATTTAAAGTTCACAATTCAATTTTTATCTACTTTAATTGGGATTATTTGATTAAATCTTAAGAGACGACAATCATAATTATTGGATATCTAGGGTTTAGTAATATTAAATCAAGAATGTAAAGTGAAAACAAATAAGGATAGAATTAATTCCTAGTTTTCATCATTGATAAATCAACTAATTCACTGCTGCTTATTTCATTGTTTAGTTATCAATTCTTTGTTTTTAGTTTAACTTTTAGCAAATTATCTAATTGTTTACCTTAAACAAAGTTGACAAGAATTGTTAGGTGACTATTCCAATCCTTGTGGGACAATACTTTTTATGCTATAAGATGCGATCTGCATACTTATAGTAAAGAAAGTTTTTCATTTAAAACTTCAACACGTAAATATATGAACATCTTAGAAAATCATGTTATGTGCAGGTAGGATTCATAATATAGGAAACACCTATATTTTGAATGTTGCTACTTTAAAACTATTATGAATTTGATCATGTAATTGTGGATTATAATTTAAAGGTCTTATAATTGAGAGGAGATACTTACTTGGTACTATGAAACCTTATCTCCAAATTGGCATTATTCATTATAGTGAACACCTTGTGGATAGAGAGGAACAATCAGGTATTCAGGAAAGGGGAAAAAGAAGAAGAGGCTCTATTTTATGCACTTATTAACATGTCCAAGGAGTATATTCTAATTCACAACTTGAATGAAGTCTACTATCTCGATATATCAAGAAGATGGGAATTAACCAGATGAGACTCCAAAAGGTTTAGGATGAGCTATACGACACTACAACAATAAGTTTGGAAGATGTACTCTTACAAAACTAAATTGGATTGGGCTAAGAGACATTGTTTTGTATGATAGAACCACATAGAGTAACTAGTGCATTTTTACATCATTTTGTTTGCAATTCCCTTGTTAAAATTATCTTTAATAAGGAACCAATTCCTTCTTTTGAAAAATGAAATTTATTTTATTTTTTAAATGCCCCATGTTAACAAAGTAAAAACCCTCATATAGTTTCAAATAGTCCCTTTCTCATAATTTTGCAAAGATTTATGAGCAATCCATAAAGTTTTAAAAGCAGTAAATTGTTCCTTCAATTCATAAACCAAAAATTTTTATGTACTAATTTATCGGTGACTAACATTCAAGTCTTCATTCGTTCGATCTCTTCACTATAATTTTGTGGCTCTCACTAAGTACATGCTAGTTATCATGATTTTGTCTGTTTTAGGGACTTTATAATGTCAAAATACTGTTATATGATCCATAGTAAGTTTTCCAATAATTTTACATTACAAGTTTTTTTAGGGTGTCAGACTTTCAACTATGACCAATTTATACCACACATATGGATAATATTGTTTTACATGAGAGCTCGTGTAGCTTCCAACACTCTAACTCTTTTATTTTCCTCATTAAAAGATATGTGTTATTTTAATATCAAGTACATGATATAACTATAACTAAGAGGGTAAGCCTTGGAGCAATCAGTAAAGTTGCTTTTTTGTGACCATAAAGTCATAGATTCAAGTCATGGAAACAACCTCTTTGTAAAAATATAAAGAGAAGGCTGCGTATAATATGACCCTACCCAGACCCCTACAAAGCAGGAAGCCTTGTGCACTAAGTACGTTGACTTAATATGATTGTAACTAGTACTAGTGAGTGCAAGTCAATCCACGAGGACTAGTTGTTGTTTACCGATTCCTCATAAGTTTACTTATTTAAAATATCAAATATAATTGACCAAAATGAAATAAATGAATAATTCCAAAGCACCAAATTGAAACAATGATCAAGTATAAAACCATTTGTGAATAAACTAGATATAGGCAAGATATTCCGTGAGACTTTACTATGCTTTAACTTCACTCTCTTTAATGAACAATTTTAGTTCCTTGGATCGATAAGAACTCCTAAGTTATATGTTCTCTCTTAGGCAACATAATCTCTATTCTTATATCAAATTAACTGAAATCTCTTTCTAATTAAGTTAACTCAAGAATGGATTTATCTTATTCATGAATTTTTGTGATAAGTTTTATTCTAACCTAGGAGAATTGTTTAATTGTCTCTCGAGTAACCTATTCAAACCTCATCATTCATATTGTGATCTAAACATACAAATTATCTTTTGATTTCAATGTATGAATCTAATATTTGAATCTTTAACTTACATCCTAGGTCCATCTTACTTAAATCTATATCTCAATTAGTTTATGAATAAACAACAAAAAACAATACAAAAACAAAAAAGAGCAAAAAAAGGAAACGTTTTCATGAATCTTGAATCTTTAAATTCTTATTAAATCTTGTTGAAATTCTTGGTCCTGTTTTAAGATTGTCTTTCCTCTTAATCTCTAGTTATTTTTCCTGACTTCTAATTGATTCATTTTGCTCCAAAATCTTATGTCTAAAAAGTCCCATTTCATTCAAACTGCCTCTTCTTTTAATAAATTAAATCCTAATTTTTATGTTTAGCATGGTCCTAATATTGGACTATGGGGGCTCTTTGTTATCTTATCCCCATTCTAAAACTTTTATGTAAATAATCACTGCTAATAAATGAATGAGCACTTGTTCATATTACCACTATATTGGTGAACATAAGGGTATGTTAGTTGCACTTGGAGAAACAAAATGTTCCTTTTTAGAGCATGCCCTTAATACGGTGGCATGATGTCGTGTTCCTTGGATGAAAGTTTGCAAAAAGAAACATAATGGGACACGATGGAACATGAACACGATAGTATGTTACTAGTATGTGCTAAGTCCTTTCTTCACATCTTCTAACGTTGCTCCAAATTGACTCAATTTTGTTTAAATTCACCCATTTTTCTTAAAGAGGATGGAACAAGACCTCAAAAATATGACTTATTTTGCTTACCAAATTCTATAAGAACTCCCAAAACACAAGTATAATGCTCTTATAATTCATTTTAAAAGTAAAGTCTGTTTAGCATACATCATAAGATACATCAACCATTCATCACTGGAAAACATCTTGTCCAATTGATCTAGATGTGTAGTCACTACATTACTTCGTCTTCTGAACTGGGACCAAGGACATGCTTTAATAGAGCGAGTCTCTTTACGAATTGCTTTCATATTCTGCCCACCAACCATTTTGCACACAAAATTGATTCCAACCACAATTTGAGACTAGTTTTTATAAGGTCTAAGTTGAGCCTATATTTTGACACTCTAACTTTTATGTTTCTGCAACTTAGTTCACCAATCAAGTTTTCATAGCATAATTTCATCGATCACACTTTGGACATTATAGACATTATATTTCTCAATGTTTTGGGGATATAATGTAGAGGAGCATGATAAATTTAATAATAATTGTATCTTTCTTAGTACTGGGAAAAGAATATAAAATTTGGTAAGATCATACATGGCAAGATCATAAATGATTTATCTATGTCTTGCATTATTTCCTAATTATATAAAATAAAAGGACAACTACAAGTTGTAAGGTTAGCCTATCTTAGAAAATTTCATTCCAATTGTCAATTTGTGTCTAACTAAATAATATGATTATTGGAGGGACAATTTAAGCACCAATCAAAATAACTGCCTATAATTATCATGCTTTAGTTCACTGTAGATTTGAGAGAATTTTGTATGAATTCTCAAAGCTACGAAGAATTTGTTGAATTCTCGAAGGTGTGTATAGTTTGTTAAAGCCAAATACTTATCGAATATACCAAAAGTACTCCTACCAAGTTGTCAATAACCAATTATCAAATAGTAATGACAAAAATATATGGAGTATGCTCTTATCATACAATAGACAAATAATAAGGGTACTTACTATCAATTTTATTCGAGGCACTAAAGGTACTCACAAAACCTATCTTTAACTATTTAAGAGTTAAGTACTTGAATATGAATATTTTACAAACTCATATTAAACAATGCCCATTTTCTTAGCCAGCTTTCCTTTAAAATTCAAATGACATTAGTAACAAAGACGACCTTCCCAAATAGCTCAAATTGTAGCTCTGAAAAGCAAAGCTTAGTCTTTTAGGTCCTATTTGGTTGAGGGGTTGGTAATGGATGGGATAGAACGTAACACACTTTTATCGTTTGGTTGAGGGTTTCATAATGGAATAGAACAGAATGAGATGGAAGCGGAGGGTTTCATGTTACATTCCATTCCATCCTAAACAGTGAAAATAAAAAACTCCCGATTTGAGATTTTAGGATGGAACACAAACTAATAAATACATAATATCTAATATACCTTTAATAAATTTTCTTAATATCAATTATTTCTTCTAACCATAACCCTTTATCGTAAGCAAACTCGTTGAAGGTTCATTGTTCATGAAAACTGATACTAATCCCTTATACATGGTTCATGACATGGTTTCTTTGTATGTCGATAGCAAGACAAATGACTCTATTGGGATATTGCTTGTGGAGTGTTCAGGAGAAGAAGCAACATTTATTTTCCCTTGGCTTCTTATTTATAGAAAGGAGAATATCAAAAAGATTGCTAAATAAAGATTCAAGATTCTACTTGATACTGTGGAAGATATATAAAAATAGAAAATATATAAAAATTATTCTTTAATTGTTTGTATATATTTTTATATAAATAAAAATATAAATAAATATTTTTAAAATATAAATAACATATAATAGAATAAAATTTATTAAATAATTAATAATACTATTTTATTTAATTAATAATAAATTATATATAATTAATAATAAAATAATAAAACTTTCACAGCCGTGACTTTTTAATTAGACATGATTTCTATTTTAAAATCATAGCGTTAAACTTTTTGCAACAATCATTTTAATATCAGAGATATTATAGTCATTTATTATACATTACATTATATTTAATCTGTCTTCCAAATAACATTTCACTACATTATATTACGAGCCCTTTCGTTTTTTTTAAATAACTTTTCATTATATTACATTCTATTTATTATAAACTATTCCGTTCCGTTTTATTTCATTAATTACATTCAACCAATCAAGTGCTTAGTCTGGCGCATGATCAAGTGAAAACGGGCAACTATTGACCCAATTACTTCTTTTCTTGTATCCATATCCATTACATAACCCGACCCAAATTTAGATATCCAGAAACTCGGAAATGTCTTATTGAGGTATGTAAGTCTTCAACGGCCAGCGTCAAAGCGAGTTGCCCGATTTCTGAATATGCAAATCCAGTTCTAGACTTTTAGTCGCTGAATCACATCATCTTCCCGCCTCCTCTATCTGAAACTATCTTCTCTATCTCTACCTCTCTCAATGGGAAGAAGAGATAAAGAGCGGCCTTCTTCTTCCAAACGAAAAAGAAGAAACTCGGACGACTCAGAAGCCAATTCCGAGTCCGATTCTTACTCGGACGATTCAGATGGACGCGTTTCCTCTCCTCCACGGAGCTCTAGGAAGCGCAGAGAGCATGGTAACAGTAATCGGAGCAGAAGCAGGAGGAGCAGTCGACGCAGCCGGAGCTCCAATGACTCTGACGATAGTGATGCGGGCGAGAATGGCCGCAGGAAGACGAGAAGGATCTCTGAAGAAGAAATTGCAGAGTATTTAGCTAAAAAGGCTCAGAGAAAGGTAAAGCTTGGCTTTTCCTTTTCAATTGTTTTTTTAACTCAGTTTTAGGGTTTCTGATTGGTGACGTGATTGTGCAGGCTATGAAAGTTGCGAAGAAATTGAAGGCGCAGTCTGTGTCTGGTTATTCGAATGATTCTAATCCATTCGGTGATTCTAATCTCAATGAGAAGTAAGTTTACCGGAATTTCTTTTTGATTTGTTTGTCTGGTAATACTTTTGAAGTTCTCACAATTTGATCGTACAACTATAACAACTATATTAGTGGTTGTTTGTCGAGCTTTTAAGTCAACTTCGTGGCATTGATTTCTGCAACCAGAATGCTGATGCTGAAACCTTAGTGATTTTGTAGCTCATCCAAACAGCCCTTCATACCCTTCAAGTCTACTTCTTTTTAGTTGTCTCAGCTTTCTTACGTTGTGTCAACAAGACAGGATGTGATAATCTGTGACTGCTTTTGATTGAAAACCATTCCGATGTCCTCACTGAACAATGCAAATTTGGCCCCCTACCTTACTATATCTGCGTATTCAATTTTGTTGAACTTATGGATTTGCCTGTTTCTAAATTAGTGTTAGACAATATTTTATATTATATAATGACAGTTACTAATATTCATGAATTGTAGATTTGTGTGGCGAAAGAAGATTGAGCGTGATGTTGTCCAAGGTGCTTCACTTGATATATTCTCAGTTAAAGCCGAGAAACAGAGACAGAGAGAAAGAATGGTATGCATATTTAAGGCTAGCTACATGATATATAGCTTTCAGTGCATCTAGCCATTCAATTTTTACCATACCGATTTGTTATGTGACATAACTTTTGCAAAGTGTGTTATCCAATATTTTTTATTGTTGATGTTCTTTCTGTCCGGTGTAGAGGGAGTAGTTTACACCACCTGACTCTCTATATAGTGACCTAATAAAGCACGGTTTGAGAATAATGGATGAATGGACTTCATTTGCGTTATCTACTAGAGATGTGATGTCAATTCCATTCTTGGTTAACCTTATCCATAAACGAAAAATTAAAAGAAAGACAAAGAACGTTTGACTGGTTGTTTTCACATTGCTTTTGACAATGTTGTTTCATGTTTTTGAACTATTATTTCATTGATTATTTTCTTTCCAAGCAGTTGTTGTTCTTTCGTTTACTTCATTAAAGCTTTTGATAATGTAGCTTAATTGTCAAATAGCAGACATGCTCTTTTTATTAGGTCAAGATTAATGCTTTTCATGATGCAGGCAGAGATTGAAAAGGTGAAAAAAAGAAGAGAGGAAAGAGCAATTGAAAAAGCGCGTCATGAGGAAGAAATGGTAACTTTGGAGTCCATGATATAGCTGAGTTTTGTTGTAGATTAGACCATTGCTTATAAGCTTGTTAACTTCATTCATATTTGCATTATTATTTTGTTTGTTTGACTTATTTTGGTATGGGATTTGGTTTAATAACTGCATTTCTTTCTTCAGGCAATGCTAGCTAGGGAACGTGCTCGGGCTGAATTCCAAGATTGGGAAAAAAGAGAAGAGGAGGTATGTGTGGTTGTCTCCTTTTCATTGAAATTTGGTTAAGTATTTTTTCTGCTGGCTGTCATGTTAGTAAAATGCATTCAATCTACAGTTTCATTTCGATCAAAGCAAAATCAGGTCAGAGATTAGATTACGCGAAGGGCGTGTGAAGCCCATTGATGTTCTATCCAAGCACCTTAATGTCTCGGATGATTTGGATATAGAAATAAATGAGCCATATATGGTTTTCAAGGTAATTATTGAAGACTTCCCTATTTTAATCAAGTATCATAAAATCAAGTTGAGTGTTAACACTGGCACTTGATATGCATAATGCAGGGTTTGACAGTAAAAGAGATGGAAGAGCTCCGCGATGACATCAAATTGCATCTTGATATGGATAGGAAAACTCAAACACATGTTGATTATTGGGAGGTATTGTCTTCCTGACATTTTTCAAAAGTTTTTTGACTGCCATTGCTATATTATTCAGATCTACATGTGCAACTTGTTTGTGGAAATCCTTAGGCAAGATATCTCATGCCAGGAACTGTCAACAACTTTTTTTGTTTTTTGATGTGGGGGTACACAATAAGGGCAGCTCTCTCCTTTTTATCCCAAATCTCACCCCTTCGTTTCCTTGGGATTGATGTGTCCTGCGGGAGGTATAGTCCTCCAAGCTTATTGTATGAGTAGATTGATTTAGTAAATATCAAAACAGGAAACTAGTAGTTTTGGCTACGTTAATCTTGGTGAATTAAGTATTAGATGGACTATAATTGTTACTTTTCAGTTGGTCTCGAATGTTACTTTGAATGCTTATGAATGTAAAGTTCCTTGTTTGCCTCCAGTTTCCGTATATATGCGCAATTGTATAACTGGTGGGCTGCGTCTAACTCGTACAATGCACAGGCGCTCCTAATCGTTGCTAATTGGGAACTAGCTGAAGCACGGAAAAAGGATGCAGTGGATCGAGCAAGGGTACGTGGGGAACAACTGCCTGCTGAGCTGCTTGCAGAAGAAAGGGGTCTGCATTCTAGTATTGAAACAGATGTCAGGGATCTATTGGAAGGGAAGAGTTCAAGTGAGCTTGATGCATTAAGGTCTCAAATTGAATCACAGATGAGCTCGGGCTCTGCAAAGGTAGTTGAGTATTGGGAGGCTGTCCTCAAACGACTCCAGATATATAAAGCAAAGGTATCTATGACTTCAAGAAGTTTATAGATTGTCTATGTCTTCTCAATTACATGGCGTCAATGTTGCCTGTGAATTGCTCCAAATGCAGGCTTGCTTGAAGGAAATCCATGCTAAAATGTTAAGGAAGCATTTGCAACGCCTTGAACCACATTTGGAGGGTGATGATAAAGTGGAAACTGATCATAGTTTGAGGCCTAGTGAAGAGGAAAGTGAGCATGATGTGGATGGTATGTATGCTGTCATTTTTTGTGAAACTCGAGATTCATTTTCAGAGTGCTGACCAATATTTGCACGCCTCTGTGAGTAGACTCCAAAACATTCTCTCCAGAGCCAATGTTGAAAGAGGATCAAGAGGCAGAAGAAGGTGGATCGTTTTCACCTGAGATGTTGCATGGAGATAATGATGAAGAGGCAATTGATCCAGAAGAGGATAGGGCTACACTGGTAGTTTTCATAAAAGCATCTTTAGATAGCAAGAGAATGCAAATCAAATATGTGTTCTTCGATTTGACCTTGAGTTTCTTGACTCAATGATAGGAAAGGAAACGTGTTGCTGTTTTTGAGGAGAAACAACGGCAGATTCGAGAAGCTATGGCTTCAAAGCCACCGCCTCCAGAAGACAACTTCGAGCTCAAAGCCATGAAAGCTATGGGAGTTATGGAGGAAGGTGACGCAGTTTTTGGCACTGGTGCTGAGGTCAATCTGGATTCGCAGGTGTCTTTTTCTTGGCTATTCTTCCTTTCTTTAACTAGTCAATGTTAGTTGTACTGTTTCGGGGCACCCATATAAAGGAAAACGCAAATTAATGGGAAACAGGTATTTATTTTGAAATTCTTTTCAACTTTAAATGTTTACATGCCGTTGCAGGTATATTGGTGGCATGACAAATATCGCCCACGAAAGCCCAAGTATTTCAACCGTGTCCATACTGGATATGAGTGGAACAAGTACAATCAGACACATTATGATCATGACAATCCACCTCCAAAGATTGTGCAAGGATACAAGTTTAACATCTTCTATCCAGACCTTGTGGACAAGACAAAGGCTCCAACCTATACAATTGAGAAGGATGGAAATAGTGATGAGACTTGCATTATTCGGTTTCATGCTGGGCCACCCTATGAAGATATAGTAAGTTCTCTTGCTTCCCAGAGGCAGTCATTCAACTTTTTCCTTAATGGTACGTGGGAGACCAGTCTACTGATTTAAGTTTGTGTCATGTTACTAACCATCTTCAAATTTTCTCAGGCTTTCCGTATTGTTAACAAAGAGTGGGAATATTCTCATAAGAAGGGATTTAAATGCACATTTGAACGTGGGATTCTGCATGTTTACTTCAACTTCAAGCGCTACCGCTACCGCAGGTGATAGATGGCAACTTTGAGCAGATGTTTCCTTCCCTGTAAATACCAAATTAATCTGTTCCGTCATATTTGTGGACGAAATTATGCCATTTCCATAACCACTGAGTAGATGGCACAGGAATGTGCTCGTCCATATTAATTTATTTTAGGCACTGCCCATGGTTTTTGATGTTTCGACGGCAATTGTCATTAGTGGAATTCTTATTTAGATTTTTATTTGAGAAACGAAGGCAAAATTGTGTGACAAGAAAATAGCCATATACAGATGGTTATCCTGTGGAGGACAACCAACCACCCTTTGAACAATATAGTTTTAGTTGCTAGGCAAAATATTTCGAAAGTTGTATTACTAAGAGCTATTGTTTCCATTAAGTATTGCATGCACGTATTCTGGTCCGGTTTCACAAGTCCCATCAACTGGTATCGCTGTAATGGCAATTGATGGATGAATACAAGTTTGCTAGTCCAGGAGTTGCTGTGAATTTTATGGAATTGGAAGGCTCTCTTGCTATTGTAGATTTCTGGATTACGTAATGGTAATTCTAGTTTTTATGCTCCGTTCGTGTAGTTCTGCAGAAAGTCATCACATATAGAGCAATATCAGTTTAGATAATAAAAGTTTATGATGATCGTAAGGCATGCTACTGTTACGCTTAATTCTTGAAAGAATATCAGTTCAATTGGGATGCATAAGAAGAAGCAAGGATGAGGTCTTTAATCCCCTTTTCCTGGTAACAACAGAAACTCGTTGGGTGTGATTAATCTGTTCATAATTCAAAGGCTTACTATCTTTCTATAGATTTCTTAACAAGATGTTACTTGTCATAAACATCAATAAAGATGATAAAATTGATAAACTTAATTGGAATATGTGCTTGCAAATAATGAGCAAAGAATTATCAAAACTATTAAATAAAAAAATGTTACAAATATATATAATGACTTATTAAGAAAAAAGGTGACAAAAGTATGTGATCACAAAAGGATAGTAAAGTAGCATAATTATATATTAAGCGAAAAGCTTGATTGGAATATGAATACCAATAAAAAATAATTTGATGGACTAGATTGAA
Organism: Erythroxylum minutifolium; assembly: GCA_027123815.1. NCBI lineage: Eukaryota > Viridiplantae > Streptophyta > Magnoliopsida > Malpighiales > Erythroxylaceae > Erythroxylum > Erythroxylum minutifolium. The sequence continues at coordinate 1,262 of JAOTJB010174886.1, read as the reverse complement.
ATATTTTCTCAAAAAAAAAGTTATGAATAATATGTAGAAAAATATAAGCTAAAAAAAGGAGAGTAAACTGTTATAAATACTTATCAATAACAAAGCTTGATTGGAATATTCAATTAATAAATACCTATCAAGTAAACAGCCTGATTAGAAGATTTGCGTAGCAATACCAATAGTGAGAAAAAATTTGATAAGCTAGATTGGAATATATGCCCTTAAATAGCCAGTGAAGAAGTATCAATATTTTTTTTGGGAAAATTAAAAATGATAAAAATAGCGAGTAAGAGTATAATGACTTATTGAGGAAAAGTTCTATAGTAATTTATGCTCACAAAAGAAAAGTAAAGCTTGTAAATATACCAACAAAAAGAATTTGATTGATAAGATTAAAATATGTACAAACTAATAACAAGTAAAAAATAATCATCACTTCTCAAGCAAAAACTGTGACGAATAAGGAGGGAAAAAATATAATAATTATTGTAATCTTATCAACAACAGTGAGAAATTTTTTTGATAAACTGGAATGAAATTTGCATCAAATATAGTTGTTAAGATATGGTCAGCAGTACATGTCAAATTATTATTGCTGTAAATATATACTTTTTTAGAATAAGATATGCTGTAATTTGGGAATATTATTAAGGAGTTGATCTGTCGCAATTAAGGGATATGATATGTTGTACAAATTACTATCTAAATGGAAGGAAAGCTCCGAGGAAGGGCACCAAGAATTTCCACAAAATCTTGTCTTGTTATGGTATCAAAGCCCTTCATGGTTTCTTGTTCTTTGAATCCTTTATGAATTTTTTGAGGTTGGTTTAGGTTCTTGGTTCATCTATTGTGAGGCATTTTGGTACTTTTCTTGACATTGTATTCATAGAGAAATTAGAGATAGCTTGTATCAAGTTTTTCGGCAAGAATTATTTTGCGTGGGAATTTCAGTTCTAGATTTATGTTCAGGGGAAAGAATTATGGGGGATTATTGATGGCACAAATAGTAGGTGTACTGATCTGACCAAGCCTACTGAGTGGACAACAAAGGATGCCCGTGTCAAGAGGTGGTTATTGCAGACTATGGATCTTGTTATTGTCATCAATCTAAGACCATGTAAGTGATAGTTGTGCATTAGTGAGTATTTTTCTAAGTGTTTGATATGTGTTTATTGCATAACAGGTTATTATTGTTTTGTTTTGGAGTTATTTTGTATGTTTTTGTTTAGTTTGATCTTCATGGTTGTTGTTTTTCATATATTTGATGTTGG
>JAOTJB010174122.1:0-18515 GCA_027123815.1 Erythroxylum minutifolium | reverse complement strand
TAAGATATTTGTCCTTGAGGTTAATATTATTTCGGATCATAACATTTGAGTATTCGATACCAGATGTGGCTCACACATTTGTATTGCTATGCAGGGTCTCAGCGATAGTAGACTTCTCAAGAAGGGAGAGATGGACCTACTCGTGGGAAATGAAGTAAGAGTTGCTGCATTAGCTATAAGGACACATGTTTTGTATCTTCCCAGTGGGCTAGAGTTAATTTTGGAAAATTACTATTATGTACCCCTTGTGACTAAAAACATTGTATCTGTTTCATATTTTAATAAATCGAGATTTCATTTAACTTTTGCAAATAATGATTGTTTAATTAACTTGAATCAAATGTTGTATGGTACTGCTACATTGTGCAATGGAATTTATATATTAGATATATCTAATCTAATTTTAAACATCAATGACAATAAAAAACAAAAATGAGATAACTTAAAATCATTTTAATTATGACATTGTTGACTTAGCCATATAAGTGAGAAATGCATGATTAAACTACACAAGAATGGTAGCGTAGGGTCATTTGATTATGAATTATATGACATTTTGTGAATCTTGCTTATAAGGCAAGATCAATAAATTACCTTTTAAAGGAAAGGGAGAACGAATGAATGGGATATTAGACTTAAAACAGTCTAATATATATGGTCTGATATCCATTCATGCCAAAGGTGGTTTTGTGTACTTCATTATTTTTATCGATGATTATTCACAATATGGGTATGTGTATCTGATGAGATATAAGTTTGAAGCATTTGAAATGTTCAAACAATTTAGACATGAAGTAGAAAAGCAACTCGGTAGAAGTATTAAGACACTCAAGTTAGATTGAGGTAGTGAATACATAAACATGAAATTTCTAACTTATCTCGGAGATAATGGGATAGTGTCCCAATGGACTCCACCTTACACACCATAACATAATGGTGTGACTAAAAGGAGAAACTGAACCTTGTTATACATGGTAAGGTCGATGATGGGCTTAGCAGATCTTCTAAAATTCTTTTGGGTTATGCACTCGAGACTGCTGTTTATGTGACAAACAGAGTCCTTTTAAAGGCAATTAAAGTTACTCCATATGAGATATGGAATAACAAAAGGACCTATCTTTCACACACGAAAGTTTAGGGTTGTCCAGCTTTTATGAAGCGGATTCAATCAGATATGCTTAAAGCAAATTCTGATAAATGTTTGATTATAGGTTATCCTAAGGAAACAATTGGATATTAGTTCTTTAATGCTTTAGATTAAAAGGTGTTTGTCTCAAAGCATGCTATCTTTTTAGAGAAAGAGTTTCTTTTAAGAGAAGAAAATGGGATCAAAGTTGAACTTGATGAAGTTCATGATGCTCAAACAGATGCAAATTAATTGTCTAAACCTGAAATTGTTGTTCATAAAAATGAGACAATAGTTGAACATTCTCACAAATGTTCTTAGGTCAAGTAGGATATCAATGTTCTACAAAAATATGGATTTCTTGTAAGCGAACACAATGACATATTGCTCATAGAGGATTATGAGCTTATAACCTATGAAGAGGCTCTGAAGAGTTTAGAATCTGAAAATGGCTTCAAGACATGAAGTCCAAAATGGATTCTATGTATGAAAACCAAGTATGGACTTTGGTTGAGCCACCTGAAGGGTTAAAACTTATAGGGTGCAAGTGGATTTTCGAAAAGAAAATCGACATGGAAGGTAATGTGATTACCTATAAAGCGAGGCTAGTCACTAAACGTTATCTTCAAAGATAAGGAATTGACTATGATGAGACATTTACCCCCGTAGCTATGCTTAAATTCATTAGAATACTCTTAGCCATTACTGCTCATTATGATTATGAAATATGGCAATGGATGTGAAGACAACTTTCCTAAATGAAAACCTAATTGAGGATGTATATATGATACAACCTGAGGGCTTCATATCTAGAGATGGCAGAAAGGTATGGAAGCTTCAAAATCCATTTATGGATTGAAGAAAGAGTCTAGGAGATAGAACATCTGATTTGATGAGACAATTAAAGAGTTTGGTTTCTCACAAAGTCCTAATGAACCTTGTGTGTACAAAAAGGTTAGTGGGACTGCTATCATATTCCTTGTGTTATATATGGATGACATATTACTAATAAGAAATGATATCTCAAGTTTGCAATCAGTCAAAGTTTGGTTGTCCTAAAATTTTTTTGAAAGACCTTGGAGAAGCAATTTATATATTAGGAATAAAGATCTATAGGGATAGATCACGAAAGTTGCTAGGTCTTTCACAGTCAATATATAAAAACAAAGTGCTAAATAGGTTTAGCATGGAGCAGTCTGAGAGAGGCTTTCTTCCTATGACTCATGGGATAAAACTCTCGAAATCTCTGTGTCTCAAGACATAAGATGAGAGGACTTGCACGAGTATAATCTCGTATGCTTCGGCAGTAGGATTAATCATGTATGCTATGTTATGTATAAGACTTGATGTATCTTATGCTCTAAGTGTTACGAGCAGATATCGATCAGATCCTAGTGACGATCACTGGGTAGCTGTCAAGAATATCCTAAAGTACTTGAGAAGGACTAAGGATGTATTCTTGATATATGGAAATGGAGATCTTATAGTGAGCGGACATACAGATGCCAGTTTTCAATCTAACCAGGTTGACTTCAAATCACAGTCAGGTTATGTTTTCACACTGAATAGTTGTGCAGTCAGTTGGAAGAGTTCCAAATAAGAGATGACTGTAGATTCGACAAGTGAGTCAAAGTACATTGTAGCTGTGGAAGCGGTAAAAGAAACTGTTTGGATTAAGAAGTTCGTCATGGAACTTGGAGTGGTTCCTAGCATAGTAGACCTAATATTGTTGTACTATAACAATAATGGGGCTATTGCTCAAATCAAGGAGCCAAAGTCTCATCAGAGGCCCAATCTCGTACTCAGGAGATATCACTTGATCAGAGAGATAATTGATAGAGGTGATGTGAAGATAGAGAGAGTGCCTACAGATCAGAATATTGCTGATCCTTTGACTAAGCCACTTCCTCAGACAAAATTTGATTCTTGTGTACTCGCCAATGGTATTAGATACAAAGGCGATTGGCTTTAATGCAAGTAAGAGATTGTTAGAGTAGTGCTCTAAAAGAAATCACCTTTAACACTTTTGTACAAACTTTATTTCGATTGATAAAGAAAAAGACATTTTTCATTGATTTGATATTCATTTATATATGAACTTATATTGATCTTAAATCAAATTAATGAAGTCCATGATACAAAACATAGCATAAAGAAAATCATAATGAGATCATAATAATGAGATTCCTATCATGTGCAATTATGTTAGTATCTAAATAATCTTTAGTCATAGGATTAATAGCATAGGATATTATTAATCTGAAAAAAACTAGCAAATATTATACTCCTTGATTTAATCAAGTGGTCGATCTCATAAGAGTAAATATGTGGATGTTTACTAAGGGTAGTAAATACATCGAATGACGCGCTATAAGATTATCATATGGATGATCTATCGAATGTAAATGATTAATCTCATCATAACAATGGTGCAAATATCCTTAGACTTGAGGTACTTAAGGATATCTTGGATATAAATCCTGTGCTTTGACACCATTCCTTGTTACCTCAGGACGAGGTTGGTCTTAGAGTGGTGATTAGGTAGAACTATTTGTATTCGAAGGTAATTAGGTAGCCAATAAAGGATTTGCCACTCCTGATAGAAGGAGATGATACCTATGGCCTCTTGTCAGGGTTATTACTCGGGAGTCTCTGGCCAGAGCAATTATGTGTCATAAAGAGTCTCTTCAATGACACATAGAGTAATAAGATCCTAGGACAAGAACTAACATCACTTGGACTAGATGTGATGAAGTCAATCTAGTGGGAGTTGACACATAGCCCATACTCTGAACCAAGTGGGGTATAATATGATGAAAGGACAAATTACACGATAATTATCTATGGAAACATTCATAAGTTGGATAATTAACTATCAAAAAGTTTATATGTTAATCCACTTATATTTCAACAAATAGGCATCATGAAACCCTTCATGATGTATTTGAATTAAGAGTTAATTAAAGTGCCTAAAATAGCTAAGAACCTAAGGGTCACATGCATAAAAGATCGAATGAAAAACAAGTGAGTATGGCCTATTTTAAGTAGGCCATGATCGTGCCTCATAGGGCCACCATCGTGGCCTAAGGTGAGGCATGTCACGATCATGGCCAATCATGACAGAAGTTGTGAAGTGACATATAAGTGAGTTCTTTACGTATGGGCACAAGGTTCCTTCACTTCTTACATACTCAATTGATAGAGAAAGGGTTCTAGAGAGAGTGAGAAGTGTTCTTGAGTTATCTAAATGTAAATTTATGCAATTGTTGTATAAATCTTATATGCATTTAAGATAACCTTGATCTATCTCCCATATTGAACATCTACTTGAATCCATCAAGTTTGGTGTTCTAAAGCCCTTACATATTATTTCGTCTTCCTTCTTTGCGTGTTTTTGGGTGATCAAGGAAGCGTTTGGGGTTTGTTATAACCCAAACAAGAAGAAGAATCAAGAAAGGAGGATATACACGAGGCAAAAGGTTTCCATTTCATTTTCTTTTATACATATCTGTGCAAGCATGTTTGATCTTGTGGATTTTGGGTTGTCATGGTGTCGAAATCTTGATTCCGACACTTCCGCTGCATCCACATGCATATGATGCATGCAACCATAGCTAATTCAACACATCTCATGTGAGATATAGTAACAACAGAAGCAATGGTCTTTGAAGTCTTAGAGTTAGCGAGAAATAATACATCCACTTCCATTGTAGTAATTTCTGTTTCATAGAAAACTTTTTTGGGTTGAACCTAAGTTGACCACAAAATTTGTACTCTTGTAATTCCACATCATCTCCCCAATACAACGTACATCCCAATTTGCAACAATCAATCTTTTCAACAAGAAAACCAAAACCCCTAATAAGTTTCTTCATATTGTAAAAACTACCAACCATTATGTGATCAGGAGGCAATGATTTTCAATATTAGAGCAATTGAAAACAATTGATTCATTATCTAACAATTCGGCCATAATTCTTGATCGGCTGAGTGTAGTAAGTAAAAAAAATGTTTTACATGTGGGTTTGGTTCTTCTTCAAGATTTTCTATATTTTCCTAAAAGGTATAACCGGCTGCATCATAAACTATTTGCATGTAAGGATTTTCATTTACACCTACATTATTTATTCTAAATCCAATTTTCCCTTCAAACTTATCTACATTCACTGATAAGTGTACTTCATTACCCCTTGAGGTTCTACAAATCAACGGCTCCCCATGTCATATCCACTTAAAATAATTTGGGACAAACCCTTTTCTCAGCAAACGCTCATTTACTTCATCAATAGGAAGGAAACAAATGTGTTTGCACTTTTTACGTGGACATCTGATCTTTGAGTCATCCATATATATAAGTTGAGAACATGTATAAAGAATAAAAGCTTCAACTCCCTCAACAAACTTAGGATTAATGAAACCATCAGGTGTTAATCGTCTATACATCCAAGATCTATCAATATTACTCATTTATGTAAAACTGTTAATTTCAAACAGTGATTTCAGAGTTATTATCCTTCATGTTCTCCAAAGTTTACAGAACATCTAAACTTTACACTTCACCTAAGTATTAACCAATTAAATTAATCAGCTACAATTGATTTCAAAACTATAGTGCGTGGCATTGTTTACACCTGTGAATCAAGAAAACAAGTTCTCGCTGTGACTCCTAGGCTCATGGAATTTTTCACCGATAAGCCTCAAGGGAGCTACATCACGGGTTTCCAGTTTATATATCGTCCTAGGGGTTTATTATGTAAAGAATTTGTCTTGTCTATAAAACGTATTAATTCCTTATATTAATACTAAGTTTGCTTTAATCACATTGAAATTAAAGTATTAATCGATTGAATTAATGACCCATAATTGATTTCAAAACTATGGTACGTGGCATTATTTACACCTGTAAATCAAGAAAGCAAGTTCTCGCTGTGACTTTTAGGCTCGTGAAATTTTTCACCGATAAGCCTTACGGGAACTACATCAGGGTTTTCTAGCCTATATATCATCCTAGGGGTTTATTATGTAAAGAATTTGTCTTGTCTATAAAACGTATTAATTCCTTATGTTAATACTAAGTTTGCATTAATCACATCAAAGTTGAAGTTTTAAGCGATCGAATTAATGACCTACAATTGATTTCAAAACTATGGTACGTGGTATTGTTTACACCTGTGAATCAAGAAAATAAGTTCTCGCTGTGACTCCTAAGCTTGTGGAATTTTTAACCAATAAGCCTTATGGGAGCTGCATCACGGGTTTCTAGTCTATATACCTTCCTAGGGGTTTATTATGCCTCAAATCATGTATAAGATCTCAAACTTATTCCACATACAATAAATGCTCATATAATTATACATCTACTCATCAATGATTCAAATATAACCCAAATATAAATAGTTAGACTATTAAAGAAGAACATAAAAACCCATCAATGACTATGCCATTGAACCTAGCACACATAGATCCTAGGACATATTAGATGAAAATAATACAAAATTGAAGAAATAATACTAGGTAATTTCCTTAGTTTTCTTAATGGAATAAGCTTTGCTCAATTGCCAATGCGATGGGAGGCCCAACTATTCCTGAAAAAGAAATTTAAATCATATAATATGAAACAAACTAACATCTTGAAGTTGAATTAATGAGCATATCTATGACCAAGATCATATGTAAAAGTTATTGCAACAAAGCACTAAACAGAAGTTCATAATCACCAAATCCCACAAATTTCACACCTATAAGTTTTTAGATTACTACTGAATCGATGATATTTAGTTAATTTTCATATAGGAAAAAGTGACAGAATATGTCATTTGAGAAAAAGTACAGGCTGTAGACATTATATCAATGTAAAATAGAGGAGGCATAACAAAGAAACAGTATAGGATTTAGTTATTAACATTACATCAAGGCATGATAGAGAAATGAGAAATCCACGTATTAATAAAGCCAAAGCAATAGCCCAGTCGTAACTTGCATGAACTGAGTCCACCCTTTCTTTAATAAGTTGGGGCATCGTCACCAACCACCAACCACACAAATCAGGTCTTAGCACATGCCTCAACAATCACAAGAAGGATGGCAACAAAACACAAAAAGAAAGGAAAGCCACTCAAAGGGAAATTTTAACAGAGAAAGCAATCAATGGCGCACCCACTAACACAGAACATTAGTCTAACAAGAAATCATTCTAACAGAGAAACATATAAATTATCAAAATGAGATTGATATAGCCTCTTTAGCGTAAGAACAAGAAGACACCTCTAGATGACTATTCTTAGAATAATAGTCCTAATAAACAACTACTTGTCTGTGACTATATAAAAAAAAGTTAATCCTTTTTTGGTTGGCCTTTTAGAAAAAAAAAGATTAAGAAGAACTCTTTGAAGAACCTGAATCTCCTTAATAAGAAATGAAATGCTCTTATAAACCACCAAAGTCATTACAATGGAAGAATAATAATATATTATCATCCAGCAAAGTTGGATATTAATCATCATTTGAAAAAAGACCAATTCATCCATCTTTATATCATAATGAAAAAGAGAGATCTAGTTTTTTATAACTTTTTTCCATCCTTTTAATTTGGTATTTTAGGGAATTCCACTATGGCATAAACTTAAGAATCTATAGAACAACATCCAAGAACTCTAGATGCTATTAGATGATATCAGTAATGCCCTATCACCATTGGAATTTAAGGGAAATATAAAGATGAGGCACTACACATATGACTTCAAGAATTGTGCAAACTATACCTAAGTAACAAATTTAATCATGAAAGGGAATTTTTGCACCTGGAGAAATAAACAAAAAGGAGAATGGTTCCTTAGGAAACTATGATTACCATTAAATTTAATCTGTAAGTATAATTACATCTCAAAAATAGAAAACAATCATATTTAAAGGAAACGATGAATTACATCTCAAAAATAGAAAACAATCATATTTAAAGGAAACTACGTATTCCTACGTTAATATATAAATTGGTCAACTTATAACTACAATCGTATAATTATAAAATTAATTCCCAAATAAATTCTTAGAAAATTCATATTAACACACCTTTCATATAATCTTGATTATTTAAAGGAAACTATGTAATCCTATATTTAACATATAAATTGGTCAACTTATAACTAGAATCATTTAATTATGAAAAAAATTCTCAAATCAATTCTAAGAGGATTCATATTAACACTCCTCTCAAGTTAGAACATTCAGCTTATTAAGTATATCATGAAATATTTTTTAAATTATTTTTATGATAATATTGTCTAATTAACTTTATGACATGGGAACAATAATCTTTTAATGCAAGTTCTCTTTGATAAAATAACAATCAACTTTAACATGTTTGGTATAGTCATTTTGTAAAAGAATTTTGTGAAATCTAATAGTTACCTTATTATCACAATGAAAATTCATAAGTCTTTGATATTCAATCCTTAAAATTTTTAGAACGCTTTTAATCCACAATAACTTGTATACGCTATAAGTCATACCTTATAATTTATCTTTTACGTTTAATCATGCAACATCCTTCTACTTCTTATTGCTTTAAGTAATGAGATTATCTTCCACAAAGGTGAAGAAAGTAGACGTCGATTTTTTAGTTGTTTAGTCCCTTACCTAGTTAGTATCTTTTAATGTTAGAGACAACATTTTTCGAGAACAGTAATCCTTTTCTTGAAGTACTTTCTAAATGTCTCAAGATTTGATATAGTTCATTCATATGTTTTTCACTTTACATATGTATGAACTAACTTACAACACTCAAATCATAAACTATATCAATTTTTAGCCAATCGTTAATAGTGGCCTATGTCTATTCTATAAGCATTACTGATAATTTGCAAGCAAGCATTTAAGTTTAAAAGAAGCAATACCCTTTAACCCTACACTTTATCTAAAGAACTGAAATCATTTTTTCAGAGAACAGACATTTCATCAAACACCTTACATGTATCAGAAATTCATCCCAACATCATAAACTAAAATCACGTCTTGTCCCTTTTATCATTAACATTTATATCTTAAAATTGTTTTCCAATCACATAATACACAAATAAACGAAAGTAATGAAATACCTAAATTAAATGTCATCCAATATATGAAAAAACATATGACAGTGGCTGCAAAAATACCTTCACCGAAGCACACGATGACAGTGGTTGGAGACACGATAGATAAACAGATGAAGTGGAGAGATGGAGAGAAGAAAATCGCTAATGACAGACAAAAAAAAGAGACAAAGAAGAGGACGCCAGGGGCCCGGGGGGGTGTGGGGGAAAAGAGGGGGACCTTCGATTCTATTTAATGTAAAAGAAAACGACGTCATTTTCATTTAGTTTAAAATGCTAAAGCCGAAGTAGATGACGATGTCTACCTCGAAAATTTACCGGTAGAATTTACCGACGGACAAATTTCCATAGGTAAACTTAAAAAATTACCACCTTCTTTATTGACGGGCATTTTATATCATCACTAAAGTTCGTCGCAAATTTTGCCAAGATGATTTCCCTCTATATTTACCAATAGATATTACTACCATCGCTAAATGAAATTTTTCCTGTCAATGTTACCGACAGAAATTTATTTTCCGTTGCTAAAGTCTGTCACAAATTTTACTCAAATGATTTCCCTCCATATTTACTGATGGATATTACTACCACCGCTAAATGAAATTTTTCTCATCAATGTTACTGACGAAAATTGATTTTCCTTCGGTAATTTGCAATGGTTTAGTTTCCATTGGTAATTTCCATCGCTAATTCCTACTTTTCTTGTAGTTTTGAGGCTAGCAAAATATTAATACTGTGGAAGGTTGAAGAACCTTAAAAAATATACACTTGTGAGCTTAAAGAGGCTCGTCAAATTATTACTTGGCTTTTATAGTAAAAACTCAAGTTGGATACTTAGGGACTAAAAGTAGGCTTTGTTATAAGTCGAACCAGTATAAATCTACTATATCATTTTCTCTCTCTTCCTTATTTTTAAATTTTTACATTATATGTTTGTATTTTCAAGAGGCTCCTTTTGTTTTATAATAGGTTCCTTATGTTTTTATATCGCAAGAGGTTTATTTCAAAAGTCAACAGGCTCCTATAGATTAACGAGCTCCTTTCTTTTTAAGCGCTAGCAAGCTTCTTTTGAGTAAACAAGCTCCTATCTTTTTTAGCAATAGTAGGCTCCTTTCGATTAATTGATTCCTTTATATTTGAGCATTAACAGGCTTTTTTCTTTTCCAAAGTCAATAGGATCCTTTTGAAAGTTTATAGGACTCTTCTATTTATAAATTTATTTTGTTTAGTAGGATTTTATCAATTTGAAAGTAACTTGAATTTTTTAACCCACAATTCACCCGCCTTTTACATGTGTTTGCTTTATCAATTGGTATCAGAGTTAGATTTCACATTTATTGTATTTTACAACATATGATAGATCATGGCAAACAATTTAAGAAGCCTTGAAGGACAATCCGTCTCAAAGCCTCCTTATTTCAATGGAAGCAACTACTCATACTGGAAAGAGAGAATGACTATCTATCTCCATTCTATAGATATTGAAGTCTAGCAAGCCATCAGAGTTGGAGATATACTTCCCACTACTAATAACATAAAAGTGTGGTATGATGTTGACAAAAGAAATGCATAGCTAAATGCTAAAGCAAAACACATTTGATCTATGCACTATCTCCAAAAGAATATAAAAAGATATCCTACTCTATATAGCAAAGGAAATGTGGGATAAACTTCAAGTCAGCTTTGAAGGAACGAACGAGGTAATGAAACATAGAATAAGCCTTTTAGTACATCAATACGAAACTATTGGCATGAAATAGGGAGAGACTATAGACAAATTCTTTGGACACTTTGACAACATTATCACAGCCTTAAAGAACTTGGGAAAGATAAATCCCAATGATGAACTCGTAACAAAGTTTCTAAGATCACTACCATAGGAATAGAGATCAAAGGTGACAGCTTTGGAAACTGCAAAGGATCTCGATACCATCTCACTCGACTATCTAAGAGGAAACTTGATGGTCCATGAAGCCAAGCTTAGGCGAGATGAAGGATCCTCATACAAAAGAGGAATGACACTAAAAGCAACTAATGAATCAATCGGTGATGAAAGCGACATTGAGTTGTAAATAGATGGAGATGATGAATTCAATTTCATGATCAGAAAATATGTCCGCCTCTACAAGAAGAAACTGATGAAGAAAAGAGAAGGGAATAGTAAAATTGGAAACAACAAGTCCCTACTAAGAGTTAGCAACAATAATAACAATACACAAAACAATCAAGTCATATGTTATCACTGCAAGAAGCCTGGATACATAAGACCAGAATGTCCCCTTATTCAAAAAGACAAAAAAAAACAAAAAATAAAAAACAAAAAACCCATGAGGCAAGTGATGACTGTAACCTGGTCAGAAGAAGATTTTGAAAATTTTAAAGAAGAAGAGCCATAAGAATTTAGCAATGTTTGCTTCATAGTTGAATTAGGAGATTATGAGGTATATTATTCTGACTCTGATATTGAAGCTGATGAATTGAGAAATGCATATCGTGAATTGTATAATCAATACAAAAAATTGACAGTAAAGTATTTCAAAGAAGTTGAGAAATCTAAGAACAATGAATCATCCTTAAAGAGTAAGATTAAATCATTAGAATCTGTTAATAAAAATATGACAAATAAGAATAGGTCACTTGAAGATGATTATAAGCAAAAGGTTTCTAAAAATGAAGTTCCAGAAGAAAGATTAACCATGTTGGAAATTACTTTGCTTGAGAATGATTATGATAAAATGAAACAACTAGAAGAAAGGTTGCCGTCCTAAAACTTCTAGCTGTGTCGAAACACCTCGTCATCAACAAACTTTTGCTTCTGATTCCTGATCTTTGTCTCTCATAGTAGGTTACTTAGACACTTCCACCGAACCTATTTCTATCTCCTCAAAGCTCCAAATGTCATAAATACCCAATCAGGAGACCTTAGAAGATAGGAAATGGAAGATTGTTATTATATTGTCTCTAGACTATACTAATTCCTCTTTAGATGAAAAATAAGAAAACTGAAAGAGTAGCTAGCCTCTTGGATCCTGCCTCAGAGCAGAGGTCTAAAAGGATACCAAAAATTGCAGCTCTTACTGTAGAGCTACAAGCTCCTGTTCCCCCTCAGAATGAAAATAGCATGAATGATCAATTTCTTCAACTATTGAGGGAAATTCGCTCTAACCAGGATCAAATACACGAACAAATTGATAGCATCCAAAACCAAATCCTAGATTTGCAAATTCATCTTAGGAGAAATTCTTCCTGACTGCGACAATCAATTTTTCTCTATTTATACTTTGTTTTATTTCACTTCCTCCCTATTTCTTTATTTTTTATTTTTTTTGATAATGACAAAGGTGGAGAGCTTATATGGACGTATTTTTTGCATATATATGATATGATTCCTTAATGCTACCTTGATTATATCTGTAATTGATTCTGCTATGAAAATTTATGATACATAATTAATAGGCTCCTTTCTTAAGAGGCAGGCTCCTTCTGATTATGTCTGAACACATAAAAGTCTCAGGTATCTTTCGAAATCATCCATTATCTTTTTTAATTTTGAAAAATATATCTCTTATTGCTTGTCATCATCAAAAGGGGGAGATTGTTAGCTCAAGGTTCATATTTAACGATTTTGATAATAACCTTATAATATTTCAAATTTCAAATTGAATTTATTTCCTTATATATAAACACTGGTATAATTCTTAAAAGAAAATAAAATCATAGAATAATTGATTTCCATCTCGCAGGAACCTTCTTTATGAACTTACCTTATTAAAAAATGGTGTAATCAAAAAGATCCTACTTATTATGAAGGTCATATATTAGTCGCATGATTACTGAAAGATTTTTGGCGAAGATTACAACCTTCTTTATAAACTTAACTTATTAAAAAATGATTTATCCAAAAGGATCATACTTATTATGAAGGTTATATATTAGCCACGAGATTACTGGAAGGTTTTTGGCAAAGATGACATCAAAGTTATTAGGAATTAAATCCATCCAATTGACTAAGGATGCAAGTGAAGTAACAGCTAGTTGAAAGAATAACCTATTTAAGGAAGAATCACTGCAGTTGAGAACAAGTAGAGTGAATAAGCAAAATTCTTGAAATTATATTCACAGTATCAATACTTTTAAAAGTGATATCATTATCAAATCTTTTGTGCTTTAAAAAGTAAAAATATTTTTAAGAGAGATTACTTTAGCTCGTGTATTAAAATTTACAAAATTATGACTTGTACATACATTATAATTGGTATCTTATGTGTCAGAAAATACATCTTATCTTATTTGTCACGTCATTTCTATTAATGAACACTATAATAAACAAATGAATTTGTGATGTTTTATTTTGCGACGAAACGAAAATCATCGCCAAAAGTTAACATATTGCGACGATTCAAAGAATTCGTCATTAAAACTAATCATTTAGTGACTAAAATGAAAAGAATCGCAAAAGGGAAAACCTTTAGCGACATGTAGCAAAAATCGACGCCAAATGCTGAATATTTAGTGACGATTAAAAGAAATCATCACTAAATGATGTACAATGGGTGACGTCAGATATTCGTCGCTAAATAAGCTTATGGCGACATTTTTGAAAAACGTCACCATAACTTATTAAACATTTGGTGACAATTTCGGGGTCAATATTTGGTGGCGAACTTTCTATTTGGTTTCAAAAGGTTTCATATTCAGCGACGATTTTTTAAAACCATCACTAAATGTCAAGCATTCAGCAATGATTTTTAGAAATCTTCACTAAATGAATGACATTTTCCAAAATTATTAAACATTTTTATAATATATCATAGATAAGATATGTTTTAGTGGAGATTTGTTTTGAATATTTACAACGTATTATTCAAAAAGAACTCACAACATAATTTTAAGTATTAAACAGTAGTATTAACTAATCATTAGTATTTACTAACATTGCAAAAATTAGTTTAAAATTTTTTTAATAATTTTATCAATATAATAATATGATATATGGAGTAGTACGAACTTTAAATTAGAAGTTACCTAATTCATACAGAAATAGAACTAGAACAATAACAACCCACATTTAATAGTACGCAACTTGACCCTTAAGTAGTAGATATGTTGTTTGACAAATTTTTACAGATACAACAATAAATCAACTTTAAAGCTGAGTTCATTTGATTGACTCGCAAAATGACAATGATATAATTATTTATTTGGATTCCAAGTAACATAAGAGTCAGTAAAGATAAATGAGTCCCCAATGTCTGGATTACGGAGAAGGGTCCTTGCACGTTTGAACGCACCAATTGGAATAGCAACAGTTATTCCCTCAAGTGTAGGGTTTTTCACACCCTCTTGCAACAACTTTTCCGCTATAGATAAACTTGTAGAGGATATAGCGAATGAGTCGCTAGATTTAGTACCTAAAACACAATCAGTATATAACTTAGATATTGTCATATTAGTAAACCGTTAAATGAACTGAAATTAGAGTGACATGCATACATGAATGAGCAGATGAAGTATGTGGAATTAACGAATTTTCCTAAACAACCGATTTCCATAATCCTTTACAAACTGTTGTGACATCGCTCCTGCCTCTATAGCCATACATGTCATCTTCGAGAATCAAGGAAGATTAAAACAGTATGTAGTATAAACCATAAATGTGAATATATGTAATATCTTTATAAAAGGAAATGAGATGTATATAATAAGGAAAGTGACATTGTTCGGATGATACTAAACACCTTGAAGCAGAAGATTGGCTATGGAAGGAAAACGATGATTAATGTATGAAGTGGATATTTTTTCTGCATTGTTGGTTTTTCAGTAGGGACAATTTTGTGACATTCCTCCCAATGAAATGAATTAGGACCATCCGGAACTAGTTTCCATGTTGATATTCCTTGATTAATAATATTAAGAGGTATATTCTACAAAAGTCGATTTAGAATAAAATGATGATATGCTTAACTCCAATTTCGATGACAAGTGAAACTAGTCTAGTTTAGCACTTATACATCTTCAATGTGCCTAATGATATGAAAGTTACCCAAACAAAAATTTCAAAAATCTATTGTGTAATTTGTATCTTATACAAAATTTAGAATTTAAAGTAGAATAGACATGACTATGTTCTTGATGCACAGAAATATAGTATTATCTATATGTCTCTATATTACTATTAATGGAAATGAATAAAAGTAAAATGCTTTTGAAACAATTTTGTGAATGCAGAAACAAAACTTTGATGAGATTAAGCGTTAAACGTCGGTAGGAAGATAGACATAAAGAAATAATAAAGATAGACAATAAATCTTCTTCAAAACACAACCATAAATATAACTCAGGAGTCAAATGCATAGTTAAGAACTCACAATAAACACCTAAAATGTTTTAGTGAATAATCATAATAGAACAAAAGAATAAAAGAATAATCACAATAACTCACAATAGAACAAAAGAATAATACTAATTCAGTGAATAATCGTTCTTCGATGGCGATGAGCACAACATAAAACCCAAACAAGTTATCTACAAGAGGATTTTGGATTGGTGTTGACGGCTTGAATGAGAATGGAGTAAGGTTTTATGTTTTTGTCTTTAAAAACCTAATACAAAACGACGTCGTTTTTCTATTTTAGATAAACGATGTCGTTTATTGTTTGATGTAGTTGTTTGGAAGTAGTATTAATAAATTTGTGACAATCTATTATATTTAGTCGACAAACGTCAGATATAGTGACTAATACATGGTTCGTCACTAAAGCCTGCTGATTCATAAATAATTTGTAACAAATTTTTTTCCTATTCCAAATAAAACATATTTTGAATTAAAAATTAAATTATTCAATTGAAAACTATTTGCAAATTAATTTTTTGACCGTTCAAATAAATTAAAATTGGCTTACAATTTTCAAAAAATTATACATTTTCATTATTATAACTTCAAAAATGGAATTTGAAAAAATTAAACATTTTAATTTTTGTAATTTAGAAAAATAAATAATAATGATTTTACAAGACATTGTAATATAATTATAAAACTATTTCTAAAAAATTATAGTTAAAGATTACTCATTCCCAAAAAATAAACAAATGAAGAACAATTGTATATATAAGTGAGAAGATTAATTTTTCATTTTATTATTGGTAATAGGAAAAACTCATATATATTAATTAATTAATAAAATTAAGAATGTAAGGAAAATGGTATGGTTTTTGCAACGTTTTATATAATTGGTAGCGAAATTTGGGTGTTAGGCGACGAAATTTGTGACCGTCGGAAAAGGTTAAGGTTGAGTTATGGCGACGATTTATCAGTTTGGTAGCAAAAGTTTAACATTTTGAGATGAAATATAGGTCCATCGTGAAATGTACAGGATCAGAATAATATAACTATGCGTTTTTCTCGTTTTTCCAAATGTATTGGCGACGGTTATCAAATAAGGTCGACAAATGTTAGGCATTTCATGACGAATCGTGGTTTCGTCGCCAAATGTTGCAACGATAAAAGAATTTAGATGGGAAGTCATTGTTTGTTTCAGTACAAACGACGTCGTCCCACCTAACTAAAAATTTAACCGGAAGCCCCTCTCCCCCCAGCCTGCCTCTGCATTTTCTTCCTCCTCTCTCTAGTTGATTTTCTGCTATTTTCATCCCTAAATACGTGCAACTTTCTTTTCTTATCTTCACTTGTCATCTAACATGTCCCCGGAGTTAAACTGAACTTGGTAAGTATTTCTTCAATTTGTTGTGGGTTTGTGTTTCGTGATGTGTTTCTTAGTAGCAAACGTAGGATATTTGTTGGGTGGGTGTTTGAATGTGTTCATTATGGTGAAGAAAAGGAACAGACACAATGAATGGTTTAAGCTTTGTGGGTGTTATGTTATGGTTATAAGGTGTTCGATGAAAGTCCTGTGGGGGGTTATAATTGCTCTGTTTTGATCCAACTTGTTTTACACGATTTGAAATGGTGTTGAAAGACCAGTAGCTCCTACTTCCCATCTCCAACGTTCTTCTATCTTTGTATATATACAAAATTCTTTATTATTCTCTATCATCACCTGTAGTTCTCTGTTGTTGGCAGTGTTTTTCAAAAGAAAATTTTGAAGAAGTTTCTGTAATCACTTTCTTTCTACAGGTATGATTTCGGTGCTTTCTTCTCCTGTCTATGTTTTCTGTTTTTTAATTTGTTCTCAACATGTAGGAGGAATGTTTATGGTGTGAGGAGTTTCTTTGTAGTATGATGTTTATACTGAGTGATAGTATAAATCCAATGGCATTATGCCTAACATAATAAAATATTGAAGTGGGCTATAAGTACATATCCTAGGGAAGGTGATGGTGTATTTCAAGCTTGAATATGAAAAAGTTTCATGGTCAACATGATAATGATGAATTGATCACATAAATACTTTTATCCCCGTCAATTCTTAGAATCGGTATCTTTTTATCTAACTATTGCT
This sequence comes from Erythroxylum minutifolium, assembly GCA_027123815.1. Classification (NCBI taxonomy): domain Eukaryota; kingdom Viridiplantae; phylum Streptophyta; class Magnoliopsida; order Malpighiales; family Erythroxylaceae; genus Erythroxylum; species Erythroxylum minutifolium. The sequence continues at coordinate 843 of JAOTJB010174122.1, read as the reverse complement.
CAACTAAATTCATATGCTTTATGAAACAAAATAATTACTTCATATTTATTTTTATATGATTTTACTCACTAGCAACTTAATATAAACATAATTGCAAACATCATAAAAGCTGAAAATATAGTTTTCTATTTAAATAAACATACCTAACAAATAACTATAGTATAATATCAAAGTTGATAAAGTTTATATCATGGACTAATAACTAAAGTAATAGTTGGGTTGTCGTTGAAGGATGTCAAGATGATGAAATCATTGACTTCTACGGTGTCATCTCTGAAATAATAGAGTTGCACTACATCGAGGATAAGAAGGTTGTTCTACTTAAATGCAAATGGTTTGGTTTAACTGACATGAGAGTTAACGAGCATATTAATAGCATAAAAGTTAGTAAGACATGGCATGATAATAATCCTTTTGTCCTTGCAAGTCAAGCCAAACAAGTTTTCTATGTTAACGATACTATATTGGGTAGCAATTGGAAGGTTATTCAAAAGTTTCAACAAAGGAATCTCTTTGATTTTTGTGAAAGGGATATTGGTGAATTGGATGAGGATGCAAATGAAGTCTATCAAGATATTGGATTGGAGTTCAATAATGAAGGCATTCTAGTAGAAGATGCAGATATATCATTATTCCATAGGAGAGATGTCGAGCCCAACATAGTTCAACTAGATGAAGTCCAAGTCCATCGTATCTTACAAACAGATAAAAACTATACTCAGGATGACTTAAATGACAATGACGATACTTTGCTCGAATATATTAGTGATGAAGAATCAAATGATAATGTACTTAATGATGATGATTTTCAAAATCTTGATCATGATGATTGAATGTAAATAA
>JAOTJB010173338.1:0-18530 GCA_027123815.1 Erythroxylum minutifolium | reverse complement strand
TCGCAAAACTCACCCAAAATTTGCAATTATTTTTCAGGACTCAGAAGAATACCCCGTTAGGCAACGGGAGTATATCTGTTGCATATGAGAGAAAGAAGAGGTCGGGATCAGTTCGCGTCTGCATTGTTTTCTTTAATTGTCACTGAATGTATGTTCCGCAAACATATTGTATTCTTTGTAATCGAATATTACAGTTTGTAATAATTTTGGACAATTGGAAATGATTGTATTTTGTACTTTGAATTGGGCCCAAGTGGCTAATAAAAGCAATAAAAGTTGTTGTTGATTACATTATTGATTTGTAACAAATGGTTATAAACAAAGTGGAATGTTTTGATTATCGATTTGCTATTTTGGTTATTGATTTTCTGTAATTTATGTTTGTGGTTTTAAAAAAAAAATTATCCGACTTTGAGTGTTTAGTGATGTGGCACACCACCCTCGCGGGGCACGGACTCGGATATCACCGTCGATATCGGGTTCGGGTCCAGTAGGAGTGGGGTGTTACAATAATGGAGAAGGAGGGTATGAAATTGAACATAGACAGAACATATATATGGTAAGGCTTCAGAACAAAATATGTTCTTGTAGGATATATACCCTCTCTGGCATTCCTTGTGCACATGTCATATGTGCTATTAGAGATAGTAGAATTAATATTGAAGAGTATACTTCTAGTTAGTTGTGGAAGACTGAATATGTCAAAACATATGGGAAGACAATTCAACTAATGCCTAGTATGAAAGACTGACCCATTTGCAACGAAGAAACTATTAGGCCACCAAAATTCAAACAAGGGCCTGGTAGGCCCAAAATAACTAGGAAAAAAGGGATTAATGAGCCTCAAAAGAATAAAAAAGTAAACAAAAAGCAAAATGCTGAACGCATGTCTAAGAGGGGCATGATTATTACATGTAGCCACTGCCATATAGAAGGACACAACAAAAGAGGTTGTCCTTGGAAGGGTCGAGAGGTAATTTTTAAGTTGTTTGGTCTTTTTATGGTACAACTAAGATTCTTTTCCATAGCAGTGACAATCTTTTAGGTTTTTTTGTTCTGTTATCACTGTTATCAATGACAGGTTCCAACCCAGTTTCAAAATCCAAACCCACACCTGTGAACTGACTTCCATATAGAGCAAAATACAACGAATTCACAGTCAACCCTCGAAAAAATATCCACAGTTGAAACCAACACTGACAACCCAGTAAGTGCTTCTAAATCTGCATCTAACACTGAAAGGGGAAAGAAAGGTAAAAAAAGAGCAAAAGCCTCTGCTTCTGCCTCTGCCTCTGCCTCTATTACTGTATCTGTATCTGCTGGTACCACAACTGCTTCAAGTACTGCCAACACCTCATGTACTGCTCATGTATGTGAAAGTACAAATGCAATAGCCTCAGTATTTCTCCCAACACCTGAACGTGCTTTAGAAACAACAAATATCTATATATCTTCAAAGGCTACTGTCAATAACCAAACCAAAGGGAGAAGAGGGCCTGATTATGGTGTTGCAGATGATGGAAGCAAATTAAGGATGTTGGCAACTGACAGATGTAGTCCAAATTCTCAAGCGAAAATTACAGGAAAAAGGCTTATCACATACTCTTCTCTTCAACAAGAAGCAAATAGGAAGATCAAGAAATGGATGGAAGGGGTAGGGGTATACACAAATGAAACCATAGGATTGTAGATACTAAATGTAAGTGTTAAATGTTTGCATTCTTACTAAACATTAATTAATTCATACAACTTAACAAACATTTTTCATTTTATCTATAGCCTATAAGGAGAAGTCAGAGACTACTAAACCTTGTGCAGAAATCAAAATAGAGGAAGGAAGCTGATACTGTGCATGTGAATCCAAGCCAACAAAGTCAAATTACATTTTCAAAGGGAAAGGAAAATAAACTTAACATTTAATTGTTAGTGAAATGAACAATTTTGTGATATTTGTGAACTGAACAACAATAGATTGTAAGGATCTTGTTGGGATTAATGTAACTAAGCAATGGCTACCAATTTTAGTTTGAATTGCATTTCTTGTACATTTTTTCCTTTTTGTTAAAATTTATGAATGGGTTATCGAGGGTGATAGAAGCTTGGTTGGAATTGTCAATATCTCTACAATGTTTTGTATTTTTCAGGTAAAGCCTGAAGTCCATAGATGGAAAGAGACGATCAACTTTTTGTAGTAAAGTGTTGGCTTCCTTTATTTCCCAATCAATGTGAATTGCATTTCTTTTAGACTTTTTTCATTTTCGTTAAAGTTCATAAATGGTAAAACATGAAAATTGTTAATACAAAGATTAGAATTATAGGTCTACTACACATCTTTGTCTCCTCGTCAATAATTTGATGACTCATAAAACAACTTAATAGTTATGCTAATCATTGGATTGGAGGTAAAATACAGATAACATTTTTTAGAGTAGTCAATTGCTGCCTCTTTTAACTCTTTTTGACTACTGATGAATACTCCATCTCCATTGATTAAAGATCCTATTTTGTCACTAATCTTCCTTACCAAATGTTGAAACATCAAATATCTTGAGACTAGTACATCAAACATGTTTAGGCTAGTACATAAAATATCAAACCTTTTTAGGCTAGAACTTCAAATTAGTAATAAAGCAGATGTTAAAACATCTAACACTTTGCACTTTCCAACATCAGGTTAGGTGAAGAACATTTACACATTATTCTAGTACATCAAACCATTTCTAGGTAAGGCTTTAAAGGTACAACTATTGACTTTTTTGCCTCCATTATTTAGACTAACAAACGTAAGCAAAACTACTAAATACAAGCTTAAATAAGCAAATCATTTCCAACACTTTGCTGAATGTGTTTCATAACTAGTAGTCGTGGCAACTAACTCATTCTTCAACTTCAAATTTTCTACAATCCTTTCATCTTGCAAAACATCTACTGCATTCTCTCTTAACTCTGTCACTTCAGCCTTTAATAGATTATTTTGACGATATAGCATCTTCTCTCTGTATTTCAACTCTAAAATAATCTTTCTTGCTCTTAGACAAAATCTTTGATCATGCCATTTATGAAATCCATAAACATTTTCACTCAACCATCAAAGAAAAAGCAGCAATTCGTTAATGAAATATATGAACATATTTAACTAAAACAACATAAAACTGTACCAAAATTACCGAAAAGAGTTGACAGTCATAAAACCTTCTTCCTAGATTTTCATCAGTCCATGAAGTCCATCTATGTGCTTTTAAGTTACAAGTAACAATATTTAACCTCTCCATCATAGTCCCATTTAACTGGATAAGTTGAAGAAATCAGCTTGTATGACCTCATATTAAGCTTAGAATGCGTCCTTCTACAACTAAAGTTGAAAATTTCAAAAATTTGAATCACAACTAAGAAAACGAAAAACTAAATCCTCTAATCAACCTTATTACCTTGAAGAACTACTACTTGAGCTCATTCTTAAGTATTATAGCACAATGTTGTAATGTTGACTGTGCATCCACTGACGGCTAAATGATGTCTACAGAACTGAATTTGTTTGCTCCTAATAATCTGCATCTCTTCAATAAATGTCATACTTTATCTTTAACCCAGCGGATAGAGAAAAACAAAACATGGATAACTACCAACGAAGCTAAACCAAGTGACACAAATCATATCCTATGTACAATGTCAAGTACACGGGGAAGAGAAAACTTGATCACATCCTATATATGAAAAACTATTATTGTCTACACGCTATTCCAATAATCAAACCCATTTAAAGAAGATAAAACAATTTACATAAATGTAACATTGTTAGGGAAAAGGAATAAAGTGAATATTAAAATATTATAAATTTATATACAAAAGTTAGAAGGGAGCATGACTTATTACCTACTTTGGTCTTCAATCACATCACACGTTTGTTTCAAATCTCCAAAAACTTTACTGCCCATTCACCTCCAATGCCAAAAGAGAGATCTCACACTCACACTACTAAGAAGGCACAAGTGAGATTGGAGTGAAGGCACATGCATTAAGTGATGATGCGTCTAGAGATTGGAGTGAAGGCATAACCGAGGGAAGCAAAAGAGGGTGAAACACATCTTCATAAAAATCGTTGATTTAGGATTGAAGAGTATTTCATTTAAGTCAAAATTTAAACGAAATTAATAAATTTTTTGTAAATTCCACCTAGCATGGACAATAAATTAGGCCTATTAACATGAAATCTAAACACTAATTGACCTACATGTAACGGTGCATGTAAAAACGTCTTAATTTTCATCTAAAAAAATCTTAAATTGAGTAGACTCGTGAAATTTTAGCCCTTCATTGAGCTGGTTGCAAGTTTAAGTCCCAAAATGATCAAACTCAAAAAGGTTAAGCCCCAATTTGGGCTTTTAGCTTGGAAGACATCACAAAGATTGCAATTAGAACCTATGAGGGTGACTATGAATTTGTGTTGTTGGCCTTTGGGTTATCAAATACCGCGTCAACTTTTCAATCTTTGATGAATCGTGTGCTTTAGCATTTTTTTGAATAAGTTCATCTTAGTTTTCTTTGACGATATATTAGTCTATAGTAGAGATGAAAGAACCTATGTTGAACACTTGGATAGGTTACTTACCACTTTGGCAGAACATCACCTTCATCTAAATGAGAAGAAATGTGTGTTTAGGCAAAGGAAGATTGAGTACTTAGGGCATCGGGTGACGGACCAAGGGGTTGAGGTGGATAAGGAGAAGGTTAAAGTGATGATAAATTGGCCTACGTAATCAAATTTGAGGGAACTTTGAGGATTCTTAGGCCTCACAGGCTATTACAGATGATTTTTAAAGGGGTAAAAAAGTATAGCTTGGCCATTGGCACACTATATTAAGAAGGATTCTTTCTATTGGGTATTCCAAAAATTGAAAGAAGCTATGACAACAGTTTCCATTTTGTCCTTACCTGATTTTTCCAAGCCTTTTACTTTGGAAACTAATGCTTCAGGCATGAGATTAGGAGAAACTTTGTCTCAAGATGGTCATCTTATTGCTTTCTTCAGTCAATCTTTATTAACCCACAACAGACTTAAGTCAATCTATGAACAAGAGTTGATGGCCATTGTGTTGGCAATGTAAAAGTAGAGTCACTATTTGTTGGGCCAACACTTTGTGATTTAAACTTATAAAAAAGTTTGAAATACTTGTTAGAAGAAAAAATTATACGACCAGATTATTAAATGTGGGTTGTTAAATTAATCAGGCAAGATTTTGAGATCCAGTATAAGCTGAGAAGGAAGAATCTTGCAGCTGATCTCAGATTTCTCAGCTTGAGCTACTTCAACTGACTGGCTGCTGACTCAAAATTTGCTAATATAATTCAAAAATTGCAGGAAGGCATATATGAATTCCCTAGTTATTCTTTTTAACATGGCACTCTATCATATAAAGAGAGGATGATTCTGCACAACACTTCAAGGATTTTGCCCACTTTGAGACAAGAATTTCACACTAGTCTCATTGGGGGACATTCTAGATTCTTAATAACATATAAAAGAATTAAAGGTAAGGTGTTTTAGAAGGGTATGAAGAAAGATATTTAGAAATTTATAGCTGAATGTGCTATATGTCAGAATAATAAATACGAAATAACCTCTCCTTCAAGACTACTCCAACCACTTCCCATTCCTTATAGAATTTGGGAAGATATTTCTCTTGATTTTTTAGAAGGCCTTCCCAAATCAATGGGCTATAATTCCATTCTTTTTGTTGTTGATGGGTTGAGTAAGTATACGCATTTGCTACCTTTAAAACACCCTTTCATAACAAAATCAGTGCCTGATATTTTCATGAGCATTTTTTGGGAAGAGATATTTAGACTACAGGGGACTATCCTACGGTGGAGTACAGCTTATCATCCCCAATCTGATGGGTAAACAAAAGTTATAAACAGAAGTGTAGAGACTTATTTGCGTTACTTCGCAGGCGCTCAACTTAAGAAGTGGAGTTCTTGATTTCCATGGATAGAATATTGGTATAATACTTCCTATCATATTTCTACTAATATGACTCCCTTAAAAGTTGTGTATAGCATGGATCCCCCACCTCTATTGCACTTTCTCAGGCAAAATATAAGAGTAACTGACCTGGAAATCAACTAAAAGAAAGAGATGTAATTTTAGAAGAAATCAAGCTTCATATAGCAAAAGTTCAATTCAAAATGAAGGTGCAAGCAGAAAAGCATCGGAAGGAAGTTCAATATGAAGTTGGTGATCAAGTTTTCCTCAAATTAAAGCCTTATAGAATGTGCTCCTTGGTTAAAAAGCAGAGTGAGAAACTCTCTTCCAAGTTTTCAGGCCTTATCACATTTTCGAGAGGATTGGCGTAGTGGCATATAAACTTGATTTGCATTTTGGTGCTAACATTAACCCAATTTTCCATGCCTCCCAACTCAAGAAGGTGTTTGGATTTTAGCAGATCAGTTAGCCCCTTCCACCTCATTTGACTTTTTATATGGCGTGGGTTGTGACCCTTGAGAAGATATTACAGTGACGTGACAACTTGGTAGGAAAGGAGAGTTTGGTTAAATAATAAGGGCTACTTGATTTTGAAGCCACTTGGGAATCCCATGAGGCAATCCAACAACAGTTTCCTACTTTTCCCCTTGAGGACAAGGTGGAACTCAATGGGGAGGGTAATGATAGGCCTTTGATTCGGCTCACATATTCCAGGAAACGAAGGCCCACGAATGGGGTGATAGTTGGTTGATCCTGGAGTGAACAAATGACATTTTGTTATGTTTCCTTTTCATTACTTTATTGTCATTTTGTTATGTTTGTTATGTCATTATTTCGAATTTGAAAAAGGTAGGTATAGGCTACTGCTAGGAGTGAGAGAGGGCATGTGATTTTGGTGATTGTTGTAGGAGAGCTGAAGTGCTCTCAAAATACTGCTATCTTTCTTAATGAAAATTCCTTTTCCTTTATCCTCGTTAGTTATAAGATCTGATTAATTTTTCTTGTTTTTCTTTACAAAAAGTGGGATTCTATCAATCCTCCACTTCCTTCCAATTTCTTCCATTTCATCAGGGACTTGAGAAACTTCATTACCAGTATAGAAACTTCAACAATTAGACAAGAACTAGAACCTAAGATAAGATAAAAGTACATAGTTTCACCACCGTTAGGTCCTTGAGAGAGTAGCATGCATTGGCTTCTTTTGGCATGTTAAACACCAGAATACCATAACCTCGATTGCCTTCTAGCAATAGCTACCACAAGAATAAGCAATCAATTACTTCTTTTTTTAAGGGTTTCTAATTTGATGTTAATAGAGTTTCCAATCAACCCTTCCTTTCTGTTGTCTAATCATTAAAACCTTTCATGATATCCCTTCCTCTAGTCGAGCTTTGAAGTAAATATGGCTTAGTCCCTTTCATTATCTTTTTCCACCCATTTGTTTTGTCTACTGGTTATGGTTTTCTTTTAATATTTAATGGAGATGGGAAAAGACAGGGTCTAAAGTAATTATATGTAAGAAGCATGATTATGTTAATAATTGCAGATGCTGAGTTTGCCTTGGATTTTTCTTAATGAGGTGTGCAAGTGCAATCAACTAAACACTACTTTTTATCTATATGTGCAAATCAACCCTACAAGTTTTGTCCTCACTTTTAGCATTGTCCCCTTTTAGATGAGAAACTTTTATGAACTCATTATTTTCTTTCCATTATTTTTTTTCCTAAGTCTTGTATGTTCCAAAATTTTAAGTAAGAGGTCCCTTCTTTTTTATGTAGGGAGGGGAACATTTTGAGAAAAGACCTATTAAATTAGTTTTGAGATCAAGATTGAGAAATTTTGCTAATGTGAGATGATAAAGGTATATATGCAATAACGGGCTTTTCAGTACGTGTTTCCTTATTCATCTTGGAAAAGGATTTCTACTATTTCACTAGTTGCTATCCTAGCCCTTTTTGATTTTAGTAAATTAGGAAATCCATTGTAACCAAAATAGATGAAGTGTTAGATAAGGTAAAAGCAATGATCAGACAAGGATCAAAACTAGGAAATATCCTTAAAAAACATGAAAACAATACCAATGCATTTATTATAAATGTTGAAAATATGTATTGGACTATTTTATTATCATGAAAGATTGGATAATTTCTCTTCATGTATTTCTAGATGTTTTATTTATAAATGAAGGGATTATTTCATAAATGATTTGATTAGAATGAATGATGGATGAGATCATGGATAGTTCAAATAACCTATGTGGATGAGATCATGGATAGTTCAAATAACCTATTATCTTGCCTTATAAATATACTCCAAATTCTTCTTTGCTATGATTATGGATGTTATAAACATGTTTTCCTATTACTGATATATATTGATTATACATGCATAGAAATTTGATGTAGAAAATTTAGTTTGTTTTTCTTTGAAATAATTGGCTTAATTATTTGCGTTAGTTTGTATACATGTAAATGTTCATGTAACACTCATTAAATTTTGTATCTATACATCTAAATCTTCATTATAGTTTATGTATACATGTAAATGTCTACGAATTACTTATATGCTTATTAAATTTAGTATGTATACATGTTAAATGTTTAATAGTGTATGTATAAATATAAATATAAATATCCATGAGTATGCTCATATACGTTGATTGTTTCAGATGGATAAACATATTTTGTTATTGTAGAGCTCTAATCCAATATTAGACAATATGCTAGCAGAGAGTTCTAATCTAAAACTAAGTGAAGAAATGATTCAAGATGAAGGAACATGTTTATTAAGAAGTGATATTTGGAATAACTTCAACAAGACTAGATCAAGGAATAGAGTTGAAAAGGTCAAATGTAAGTATTGCCACAAGATGTTGGCCAGGGGTTTTAAAGGTAGAACATGTCATTTGAAGAGAACTTGGAGTCATGTAAACAAAAATAAAACAGTGTTATGAGGCCAAACATTTTTTACCCTTTACCTAATGAGAAGGAAGAATAAAATGATTGTCAAAAGTTATGGCAACAACAAATCAAAATTTTTAATAGCTAAGATGATCATTGATGACCAACCACTCTCCATTATTGATAGAAAAAACTTTATGATGTTGATCATCTCACTCCAACCAACCTTTAAGATCCCAATTCATAATATCATGAAGAAAGACATTTCAATCCTCATGATGACTAGAAGAAACAAATATTAAAAATGTTGTTGAGTATTCATGAACATTTAGTCATCGCATTAGATATGTGGACGACTAACAACTAAAAGAGCAGTTGTATGGTGGTGACGACATTATATTGACTATGACTAGACTGTGAGCAATCGACTACTGAGGTAAATTGTGTTCTTGAATATTGATATCATTTGTTTGTTGATAATGTTATGATTAATATTTGTTCATATTTTTAAATGGCATGGTTATTTATATATCAGCACCATGTATAAGTGAAGGTTTAACAATCACAATGGTAGATTGCTTAATGGATTGGAACATCAACGCCAGTTTCTCAACCATAATTATGGATAACTATAGCACAAATAATGTAATGATAAAAAAATATTAAAGAATAAGTTGAAAATTGAGAGCTTGTTGATTGGTGGAAGGTTATTACATATGTATTGTTTTACGTGTATTGTGAATTTGATTGTGAATGATAAGTTAAAGATAATAAAGGAAGCAGTTGAGTTGATCCAAAGGATCGTAGTGTATTAAATTGCAACACTCAAATGAGTGAAAATTTTTGAAGAAACTACATGATAATTATGCATTCCGTCCATAAACAAGTTGGTTTTTTATTGTTTGACAAGATAGAATTCAACATTTAGAATGTTAGAGTTGGAAACTAAGTATGTTGAGGTGTTCAACAAGTTGATATAAAGAGTTTCTCAGTATACTTATCTACTGACATAAGAGCAACGAGAGTTGGCTAAAGCAATTTATGCGAAGTTGGAGATATTTTATAATGCTATTGAGTTGTTTTCAAGAACGAAATATTTAAATTGCACAATTTCTTTGGCGACATGTGATAAGATGCTATCTTGCTATCTTATTTGATATTATCTCCTTTATTTTGGATTTATTTTGGCGCTTAAATATGGAAGTTAATGTTTGTTTTGTTTTAGGAGATGAAACTTGGAGATTGCATTAAATTGGGACTTTATTGATGATAATCACAAATTTTGGATAAAGTGAAGAGATTGCTACAGTAGATAAGACTGATCATTTGAATATTTGAGCTAGGAAACTTCTTCTTATCCCTATCATGTAGGAGTTTGAATTTGAATTTGTTTTAGATAGACATCTTTACAAGTCAAAATTAGATCAGGATTAGATCATAAAATCTTATAAAAGGGACGTTCCTCACAACATAAAGAGGTTCTCTCTTTTTTATGTCATTTGCAATTCTTAGTCTTTTTCTATTTTTGTTATTGGAGCAAAAGCCATGTGTTGTTAAACTCAATTATTTTGATTCAAGAGAATTCAATACTCTAATTGTAACGTTGTGAGGTTTTGTGTTCTAAACCTTTTGTTTACGTTTTAATTCAAGTATTTCTTATTTTGAGTTCTCATATTTCATAAATGATTAATATTCGATTAATCCGACAATTTAATTTAATATTGATTATTCTATCGCTATCCAGGAATTCAATGAACTGTAATTGTCAAGAAAGATTAGTATAAGTAGAAAAAAGGTTATTTATTAATTTCCATATTTAACTTATGATAAACAAGAACACTAAATTGAATAGTTGCAACTATCTCGATTATTTAATTTAGGGTTTAGTCTTTTTCACGAAACTTATTGCTATCATTTATTTGATATAGAATGCTATCACATCCAATCTATAGATGATAAGTTTTGGTTTGGATGCTGGGTTTGAACCAATTAATTTAGGAAAATTTAAGACTTATTATGACTATCCTAATATGTTTCAGACTAATTGCTTGAATCGTGAAATATTCTTTTTAAACCAATGATCAATGTTACAATTAGATGAGATCTTTCCCTTGAATGGGAGTTTGGTAATCTTGCCTTTCTTATTTTTAAATTTAGTTGACTTAATTTATTTTTGTATTAATTTTAGTTAATCAATTATTTAATAAAAAATACCTATTTACTTTTATTAATTGAAATTAAGAAGCTAGTGTTTAGTTCTCTAGGGATTCGACCTGTTTCTATGACTATTACAAAAGTTTGGAGAATCGGAATTATTTTGAGGGCTTTAACAACCTGACCAAAATTTGGTGCCGTTATCGAGAAAATATTTCAAATTTCTTAATTTATTTGCATTTTTACTTTTACATTTACTGCTGAGCTCTTGTCTTGTATAACTCGTGCTTTTTAGACAGGTAAATTACAATATAATTCAGAAATTGAGAAGATAGTGTGTCATTTGAGAAAAGAGACTAAGCAAGGAAGTGGACATTGATCTTTAGATGTGAAAGTTGAAGTAGATCTAACAATTGATGAAGACTTTGATTTTCAAGAAGAGGACAAAAAGATGACAAATCTTAACCCTAGAATGTTGAGGGAGGTAACGGCATCGAATTTGAATCAACAACCTTTATGCATTCAATTTCTAGATGTTGAGGTAGATTTCGAATTAAATATGGTACGATTCACTTACTGCCAATTTTTCGTGGTCTTATAGGTGAAGATCTACATAAACACTTGAAAGAATTTCATGTTGTCTGTTCTGGAATAAAACTACAAAGGGTGACAGAAGAACACTTTGCACATGTTCAATACATCATCTAATACATGCATAAACTTTCTTTGATACCACAGTTGGGATGGCATGTATATATGCATCATATGCATGACAATGCAGCATAATTGTTTTCTAGAATTATTATGAAACATAACATAACTCCTTATAAACATTTTTGTGAAATAAAACCAGAATTTTTTTTAGAATTATTACCAAAATTTCAAAATCATCATATGCATTTAGTTTTACAGAAATTCTCATAAACCAACATATGAACAGACTAGATATTAATTCGAAATAAAATAGCAAATGACATTAAATTGCAATTTACTTTCACAGAAAGATATATGGAGTTATGTTATGTTTCTGTCAAAGGAAAATGCAATTGAATGTCATTTGCTATTTATTACAAATTTAGTTTCATTTTGATGCATGTGTGAACATCTGGGAAATTTTGGAAATCTGATGAATATGTATGCTTGTAAATTACATATTAATTTTTATAAATTTTTTAATGAATTTTATGCATGCACATGCAAGATAAGATGTTTCCATGTGTATGAGATGCATGAAACTTGTTGTTAAAGTGATTATCTTATGTATGCATGATGTAAAGTATGACTAATGTTAGAAGTAATATTACAAGTGTCATAAACATGTGATGTGCTGACTAATTCCAATTAGTTAATAAATAATTCCTAGGAATTAGTTTTTGGAATTTTTATTAGGCACATTTAGAATATGTATAAGATTTTGAAAATTTTCCAAAATTAATTAGATTTGATTCAATTAATAAATCAAGTCAAAGTTAACATTGGTCAGCTTTTTGAAAGCTGATGGAGTTGACTTAATTAATGACTTATGGTGTATGTATTTGATAAGAAATGTATTATTTTGATATTAGTAGTATGCTCAGAGCATGTGCTTGAAATTAGGGTTCTAGAAATTTTCCGAACATCAAATCGATCCTTTTAGTGTCTAGTAGGTTAACTTATTTATCTTGATGATTTTGACCGTCAAGATATTTTTGGCCTATGCTGAAATTATTAGAATAAATTTGAGATGACCTAGGGATATTATAGATGAGTAATTGATGTATGAAAAACTAGGGATTAATTTAGAATTAATCCAAGTAGAGCAGAGCATTTCTAGCGTGACTAGAAAAAGGCATATATACTAGAATTAAAGTGTTTAATTTGAGCATCAAAATAATTGAATTTTAGGGTTCGTAATCAAATCACATTCTTAATTAGAATTAGTCGAGACTAACTCTAGTACCCAATTCAGTTCAAAAGTTGAATTGAATCATGAACTTTCGATGTATAGTCAAGTCACAACCTTAATTAAACCTCCTTTGAGTGCTATATACATTAGATGCATTTTAAGGGTGGTTATCGACATAGACTCAATTTAATTAAGTTGTCCATAATCTGAATATATATATATATATATGATATATATCATATATATATATATATGATATATATACAATATCATCCAAGTATTGATGAGACCAAAGAACAATTCCCTTAACCGAAATATTAGGAATTACGCCTTCCATACCATAATTCTTTTAGATTTGGGTTGTTGGTCAAACCCAAGCCCGCTCTACACGAAAATGTTCAAACTGTGGAAATTAGATTTCTGGATTAATGGATTGGCCCTCACTGGAAACGTTGATTTTTTAGACAAACCCAAGTTCAACATGGATAGAGGCGAAGTTGGGTTATAGACATAGGATGTATACAGATCAAGGGTTGATAACCCAAAGAGTGTGCTAAATCAACAGTTGATGGCACAAGTCGATAGTTGTATAACTAAATGCAATTGGTATGAATGATACCTACCGATTGACCTAAAGTGGCTTATTGGGCAAACCCAAGGTAATTCTTGGTGATATCAGATATCGAGCCATTAAGAAAACTATAAGTTTTCTCAAATTCGTAATGAGGGCTATGGATTTGAATAAGAATAGTGGGACCTATAATACATGTGATTAAAGTCCTTATTGATATACATTAGTGTACATTCTAACACTTTTTCTCGTTCTTCTAGGTTGTTGAATCACCACAATATCTTCACCTAGTGTGAACCTACGCTCTCTATTAGATTTTAGCAAACTCATTAGACCAAACTTCTTAGATTGGTTATGAAATTTGAGAATTGTTCTCAAATTTGAGAAATTAGGATATGTCCTAGATGAACCACTTCCCGATCCCCCTGCTGCCGATGCATCTGATAAGGATCAGAAAGCTTACAAGAAGCGACTGGATGATAGTGAGCTGGCTAGCTATATAATGCTGGCCTCTGTGTCATTAGAATTGCAAAAGCAGCATGAGGCTATGGATGCTCATACCATAGTCTACCATCTGAGGGAATTGTTTGATGAGCAAGCTCATTCTGAAAGGTTCGAGACCTCGACGTTACTTTTTCGTTCTAAGATGATTGAGGGATCATCTTCAGTACAGTATGCGCTGAAGATGTATAAATACATTGAGAGGTTAAGCAATTTGGGTTTTATAATGCATCATGAGTTAAGTATAGACTTAATTTTGACTGGTTTGACTGATAGATATTCACAGTTTGTGCTTAACTATCAGATGAACCAAATATCCACATCAATACTTGAGCTGATTAATTTGCTCAAAATAACTAAGCAAACTGTGAAGAAAGACAGTAAGGCTGTGATACTGGTGGACTCTTCTTTTAGTTCTCACAAGAAAAACTAAAAGAAGAAAAAGAAGTCCAAGAAGCAAATGGGAGGTGTAGCCAAGAAGGCGAAGGAGACAAATTCAAAGGGGATATGCTTTCATTACAACAAAGAAGGACATTGGAAGCAGATCCGCAAAGCTTATCTAGAGTCGCTGAGGTAGAAGAAGGAGCTAGACACTAATGCCGCTCCGTCTACTTCAGGAATGATATTTGTCATTGAGGTTAATACTATTTCTGATCATAACATTTAGGTATTAGACACCGGATGTGGCTCACACATATGTATTGCTATACAGGGCCTCAGGGATAGTAGACCGCTCAAGAAGGGAGAGATGGAACTACGTGTGGGAAATGGAGTAAGAGTTACTGCATTAGCCATAGGGATATATGTTTTGTATCTTCCTAATAAGCTAGAGTTAGTTTTGGAAAATTACTATTATGTACCTATTGTGACAAAGAACATTGCATTTGTTTCATGTCTTAATAAAGCGAGACTTTATTTAACTTTTTTAAGTAATGGTTGTTCAATTAAGTTGAAGGAAATGTTGTATGGTACTAATACATTGTGCAATGGAATTTACATATTAAATATGAGCAATCCAATTCTAATTATCAATGACAATAAAAGACAAAAATAAGATAACTTAAAATCATCTTACTTATAGCATTGTTGACTTGGCCATATAAGTGAGAAACGCATGACTAAGCTTCACAAGAAAGGTAGCCTAGGGTCATTTGATTATGAATCATATGACACATGTGAATCTTGCTTGTTAGGCAAGATGATTAAATTACCTTTTAAAGGAAAAGGTGAAAGAATGAATTGGTTATTAGACTTAATACATTCTGATGTATGTGGTCCGATGTCCATTTATACCAAAGGTGGATTTGTGTACTTTATTACTTTTATCGATGATTATTCATGATATGGGTATATGTATCTAATAAGATACAAGTCTGAAGCATTTGAAATGTTTAAACAATTTAGACATGAAGTAGAACAGCTCGGTAGAAGTATTAAGACACTTTGATCAGATTGAGGTGGTGAATACTTAAACAAGGAATTTCTAACTTATCTCGAAGATAATGGGATAGTATCCTAGTGGAATCCACCTTACACACCACAATATAATGGTGTGGTTGAAAGGAGAAACCAAACCTTATTGGACATGGTAAGTTCAATGATGGGCTTAGCAGATCTACTGAAATCTTTTTGGGGTTATATACTCGAGACTGTTATTTGTGTGACAAATAGAATCCCTTCAAAAGCAGTTGAAATTACTCCATATGAGATATGGAATAACAAAAGGCCATACCTTTCTCATATGAAAGTCTGGGGTTTTCTGACTTATGTGAAGCGGATTCAATCATAGAACTTGAAGCGAAATCTAATAAATGTCTGTTTATAGGATATCCTAAGGAAACAATTGGGTATCAATTCTATAATGCTTTAGAGCAAAAGGTTTTTGTCTGAAAGCATGTTGTCTTTTTAGAGAGATAGTTTCTTCTAAGAGAAGACAATGGGAGCAAAGTTGAACTTGATAAAGTTTATAATGCTCAAACAGACGCAGATCAACTGCTTGAACCCAAAATTGTTGTTCACAGAGATGAGACGATAGTTAAACCTTCTAACACACAAAATGTTCGTGGGTTAAGTAGGATATGTAATGTTCCAGAGAGATATGAATTTCTCGTAAGTGAACAAAATGATGTATTACTCATAGAGGAAGATGAGCCTACAACCTATGAAGAAGCTATGAAGAGCTCAGAATCTACAAAAATGGCTTCAAGCTATGAAATCCGAAATGGATTCCATGTATGAAAACCTTGTATAGACTTTGGTTGACCTACCCGAAAGGTTAAAACCCATAGGTTGCAAGTGAATTTTCAAGAAGAAAATTGACATAGAAGGTAATGTGATTACCTATAAAGCGAGGCTAGTTACTAAAGATTATTATTAAAGATAAGGAGTTGACTATGACGAGACATTTTGCGCCGTAGCTATGCTTAAATCTATTAGAATACTCCTAGTCATTACTGCTCATTATGATTATGAACTATGGCTTAGATGTGAAGATGACTTTCATGAATGGAAACCTAGTTGAGGATGTATATATGATACAACTTAAGAGCTTCGTATCCAAAGATGGAAAAAAAGGTATGCAAGCTTCAGAAATCAATTTATATATTGAAGCAAGCATCTAGGAGTTGGAACATCTGATTTAATAAGATAATCAAAAAGTTTGATTTCTCACAAAATCTTGGTGAACCTTGTGTGTACAACTATGTAAGTATAAAAGTTTGTTTAATATTTTTTTATTATTTATTAATGTAGTAGTAGTATATGGATTGAATATTGTTTTTCTACTTTTATCTTAGAATAAGATGCAAGTGATATTAGAGAAGTCTAAATTTAAGGGAAATGAACTATGTGTGGATGAGATTTGTGATATTGTACTTGGTATTCATTCGGGTTATGATAAAGGCCTTAGCTATGGCCCTAAGCTAAATGTTTCAACCTCTACATATACGACAATCATTAAACAACTTTAAGAGGAAACAAAAAGCTTATGGTTGCATTACATGCTAAAGGAATTAGGGGAGAAGAAACTAAAGCTAAATTAGCAAAATATGATATGTTATTCAAAAGGTTACTTGGTTTATATTATGATGGAAATAAAGAAGAAAGTGAAGGGTATTAATTCTATATTATAGCTTTAGTCCATTACTTCCTATGTATACTATAATTTAATTTTAATATTTTTCTCAAATTACAGAATCAATAAAGATGCAACTAATGAGTGATCATTTTATGAATGGTAAAGTTATGTGATATTTGCCTTAATTTAAACCAAGTAATTAGTGTATCAATTGTCTCACAATAATTTTAGTTGATTTAACCATTCTTTTTATTTGTTATAGATTTATGAACTTAGACAACACTTGATAGTCATTTGGTTATGCTCAAACAGTTTCATAATTTGAGCATGTTTGCCAGTATGCCTATACATATTACAATTTGTGAAGTTTTTTCTCATAGTTGTTTTGTTTATAGGGATTGTTTAAACTTCTATCAATATTTTGTATAAGAACAAAGGATCATCTTCCAATGTTATATTACTTTTTTGGGTACAATTTTATGACATTAATATAATTTTACTTTATATATGGAATGTCGACACTTTAAATTAATGATATTTCCCTACTTTTTAACTTGATAATAACCAAATAATTCACGTTATATACAAAATGTTACAAACTGCTCAATATTATGTATTTGTAAAAAATTGCAAATAATGTTTGACAAAGTTTTTACATATTTGTAGTTAAAAGACTTTACTTATGAATCTAAGAAAAATAGTTAAAAAATTTTACATATGAAAATTGAAAAAATGTAGCAAAAAATATATCAATATGAAACTAAAAAGCATAGAAAAAACTATATAGCTATGAATACACAAAACATAGCCAATAATTTTTTGATACATTTTTATTTCATTGGCAATCATTTAGTAGTAAATTTTTCTAGCCAATAATTGATTTATACTCGATGTTTGGCTACATATTTGTTGTGCTTTAGCTATATAAACATTTTTGTAGCTAATAGTTTTCATCTATGATTTTTTAATATGTCGCCTATAATTTTTTGCTACAGGGCATTAGCAACGCTTCATATGATGAAAATAAAACATCACAAACAACTATAGGCAGTGTTTTTAAAAAATTGTCTACAATTTTATTCATAGCTTATTGCCTAGTTTATTATAGTGAAGATATCCCCAAGAAAATTCTCAAAAGAGTTTAAGGTAAATAAAAGAAGCAAAACTAAAAAAAATTAGAACGGCTATGATGATACCATGATAATGTTGCAGAGAGAAAATGTATTCTATATCTTACACAAATTGCATATTACAAGCCCTTTTGCATTCAAAATTGATACTACAAATTTGATGTATAGACAAGAAAAGTTTAGCCAAAAGGAAGTTATATGAAATCTGAAGTCTAAGTACGGGGAGAGATTTTCTCTTGGTTTAAATCCGACCGAGTATTATCCTCCTTAATTTTCTGTAACATTATCTTTTTAATTTGATTGACCTGTCTAACTATCATAGATCGGAAG
>JAOTJB010172272.1:0-18544 GCA_027123815.1 Erythroxylum minutifolium | reverse complement strand
TTACAAGTATTTAAGTATTTGTTCGATGCTTGAGCCAATTTATTTACAATTCATGTTCTTACATAATTAAGAGACGTGTCGATATAGTTGAATGTGAATTGACTGCTATCGTTTTGTCTTTAGTCCATAATTGCTATTAAGTTTAGCAAGTCGATTAGCGACTATTAAATCGTTAGTCGATCAAAGGGTTGAGATTTAATTAGAATGTCACATGATATAGGAATTTTGCTAGCTGGTTATTTGAAATTCTTGGGGCTAATATAGGAAAGAATTACATTAATCAATTTAGAGTTGAGCTGGTTTGGTTATAGATTAATAAAGGGAGATAAGGGAAACTCAGCTGTTGAGAATCTCTAAAGTTGGCCTATTTTATAGCTCAAGATGTCGATGATAAAAATCTAAATTTAGATGACTAAATTTATAGGCTTAATGTATGCTTGATCACTTATTAATATGCATGTTTAAATTTGTTTAATGTTATTTTTTAGTGTTAAAACATTCTGATTTTATTAATTATTTCAAGTTTTCAATTAAAAACTCGATCTTTACATATGTGTGGTATGGTTTATGGTCTACTATTCTTTCCTATTAGATGAGGTCACTAGTTAAAAATTTTCAATGACTAAGTTCTGCAAAATTAATTGAGAACATTTTGATTGAAATAAATAATTAAATCTAAAATTTTAGAGGATATGTAGTAAAGTGATTGATGACAAAACTTCCAGCCCTTAGCTATTTCATTTCTGCTGTGTTTAAATGTTTATATGTGATTTTCTTCTATAAGTCTCAAAAGGTTAAAAGTTGAAGGCATAAATGATAAGTGTGAATTCCATCATGTTTCAGGGCTTAGTTTGATATGCATTTAATTGTTAACTTAATTGTTTAGCATGTGTTTGGGTTAAAATTGTGTTATTTTGTTAATTAATTGTGTTTAAGTGTTTTTACAGGTTAGTACAAGTCTTTGAGCTTAATTATTATGTTTTTGAGATACCTTGATGTGTTTGTTAGTGTTTAAGGGTCAACATCGAAGAACAAAGAAGTTTCAGGGACACTCAGGCTGAAACAATGGCTTACGATTATGGCACAACAGGCCACGATCATGATAGAAGCATTTGAGTCAGCCCACGATCATAGCCCATATAACACGATCATGACAGAAGCGCAGGAAATGGCCCATAATCATGGCCTGCTTGCCACAATTGTGACTGAAGACTCAGATGTGGCCCACAATCTTGGCTTGCAGGGCCATAGTCGTAACCTGCATCAGGAAGATGCATAGACATTACAAAACATCAAGTTTTAAGGGAGCTTTTGGACCTTTCAGACCCTAGAACAACCAGAGCGCTATGCAGAACACAAAAGGTATATAAAGAATAAGACAAAGAAGATAATGATTTTTTTGCATCTGCCACTTTGAATAGAAACCCCAGAGAAAGTTCATCGAAAGATTGAGAGAGAGAAGAAGGAATAGAGAAGTAGAGAAGAAGCTGACATCAACATACTTCTTAGATTTGGAGTTTCTCGACATTGCTTCCTCCCATCTCCATCTAAGATCGTATTTCCTATTATTTTACAATTTTATTATTATATAGAATTGGCAATAGTAGTTTGATGATAGGATTTGTGAATGTTGAGATGTTCTATACTCACCTTCGGGTTTTTTATCTTTGATTTAATAAAATTTGATTTTTTTATGTTTATTAGATTTATTATGATTGGTTTCTCTGATTGCATAATTCAGTAATAGATTGAGAGGGTGAATCGAATGAAAAATAATTAAATTAGGCTAACGAGAGTAAGGTGATTTAATAAGAATGAGAAATTAATCAAATCGGTAATTTTGTGAAGAGAGATCTCACAAAGGTTCCCAATAGTTTATTGGACAACTTCCGATCTAATTAGGGTTTTAGATAGATTGTTAACTGAGAAATTACAATTTTCCATAATCTTATTAGGGTTCATAATTTAGGTTAATGGTTATAACTCGAGAGAGAGTAATCAACCTTAGGATCATCTAAAACCAATAATCTGATAATTCATAATTGATTAGGTTATCGTTAAAGATAGGTAAAAATTTCCCTTTCTCTCAATTGATAGTTCTTTTCGGTTGATTCTTTAGTGTGTGTTGCAACTGCTACTTTGTTAATATTTTCATAATTGATTCTTAGAATTGAGTTGCGTGATTACTTAGTTTTGTTACATTTTGAATTATTGGGAATTGTTTTAACTGTAGACTTTAGGATTGAATTATCCCTCCTCGTGGGATCGACACCTTAGGTATTACGCAAACGACCCATACGCTTGCTGATTATGGAGGTTATTAATTAGAATTTACACACATTGAAAAACCATGATCAAATTTTTGGCATCATTGCTGGGGAGGCGATTAGTTTAATTATATAGTTTGAGGCATTTAGTTAGTTTTTCATTTTTTGTTTTTTGTTCTTTCTTTTGAAATCATGCTTTTGCATGAACACAAGAGTCATGAGAAGTTTAAGTTGCGTAACTTAAACCTTAGATTTAGACATCACTCAACTAGAACGAACCATTAGGAAAGCTCGGTGTGACAAAGAAGAATAAATTGCGAAATCAACAATGGTCAAGGAATTTCAACAAGATTTGGACCATGGAACATACTAAAGACTTCAACAATGGACCCTTATGGATTTTATGAGACCAGGGTTTAATGTGGCTAACCAAGGACTAGCTAGACCACCCATACAAGCAACATCATTTGAAATCGAACTAGCCTTCCTAAACATGCTTCAACAGAACAAGCAGTATTATGGACTGACGAACGAAGATCCTAATGCACATATAGTGAACTTCCTTGAAATCTATGATACCTTTAGGTACCATCAGATATGGGACGATGCAGTTAGAATTAGGCTCTTACCCTTTACCTTTAAAGATAGAGCAAAGGCTTGGAATCATTCCCTCAACCTAGCCAATGTCATGACTTGGGATCAGTTAGTTTATGCCTTCTTAGACAAATATTTTCACCTAACTAAGACCACTAAGATCAATAAGGAAATTACCAAATTCTAGCTAAGTGACGAGTAATCTATCTACAAAGCGTGGGAAAGATACAAGGATTTGCAACGAAAATTCCCACACTATAACTTTCCTAAAGAATTCTTATTGCAAACATTCTATAATAGAGTAACCCCACATACGAGAGGCACGATTGATGCAGTTTTAGGAGGATCATTGGTTATAAAGATGATTGATGAAGCGGAAGAGCCAATAGAGGAGATGGCGATTATAGCTGCCTATGAACGAACGACCAGAGTAGACAAACTATTACATTCCATGAACAAAAAGGAATTGTAGTTATTGATTAAATGATGGAAATCCTAGCTAAAATTGATAACTTGAATCAATAGCTCAACAACATAAAGGCTTTGTCTTCAGCTCTTGTAAAGGCCATGCAACTTAAGTGTGAACTCTGTAGACAAATGGAACATGATACAGTGGACTAGTTCTTGATGAAGGAAAGTGATCCAGAGCAAGTGAATTGTATGGGAGCTCAATATGGATGAGGAGAGGGAAACAATCCCTACTCCAACACTTATAACCCTGGGTGGAAGAATCACCCTAACTTCTCTTGGACGAACAATGTTGGAGGACAATTCAGCTCTCAAAGACAATCAGGCTTCCAACAAGATAAACCAAGATTAGTGGAATCCAAGATGGATAAGATTTTAGATAAAATTAGAGGCATGGAGGATGCACACAGAAGGATTGAAAACAAATTCGAACAAGTCACCAAGAACTACGCCTCTTCAATACACAATCTGGAGGTCCAAGTAGGTCAACTAGCGAAGGCAATATCTACTCGGAATGTAGGAACCCTTCTAAGCAATACCAAGTCTAACCCAAAGGAAAGGATCATGGCCATCACTCAGAACCATTAAAAGAAACTTGAACATGCGAAGGAAGAAGGAGACAAAGGAAAAGGACCAGTAATTATGGAATTACTTCCAACTGAGCTCGTAATTGAGTTAATCAAGGAACCTCGACTTGAAATTCCATACCCTATTCTAGCTCAGTGGAAGTCAATTTTAAGTAGGGCAATGAGGAATTTTGAGGAGCTTGAATCAAACAAGGTTGAGGACATAACAGAACATCTACAAATAAAGCTCAAACTAAAACAACTAGTCAAAAAGAAGGTTAAGGAGCATATAGAGAAAAAAAAACCCTAACATAATAAATAAGAAAAAGGACCTGGGGGTTTTTTACATTCTCTGTAGTATCAATGGAGTCAACATAGACAAGGCATTCATAGATTTGGGAGCGAGTATCAATATGATGCCCTATACCTTTAGTCAAAATTTAGGATTAGGAGAGTTAGAACCAATGAAGATGTTAGTAAAGACAACCGATAGAATAGTTCATCAACCGAAGGGGATTATTAAGGATGTGCAAGTACAAATTGATAAATTTACCTTTCTCACAGACTTCTATATATTGGATATTGGAGAAGATGTGGAAATCCCTATAGTCCTTGGACGACAGTTCCTGGCCACTGCTCGCTTAATAATTGACGTTGATGGGGGTGAATTAACTCTAAGGGTAGGAAAGTAGCGAATAACCTTCAAAATGTCAAAGAAAGACAACATTTCTCCTTTACCTCCAAATAATATCAAGGAAATCAAACTTTAAGGACAATGGGAAGATATTGAGGATCCTAGGAATGCATTCAAAAAGAAACGGTTGTATAGAAGAAGGTGAAGAACGAAGAATCACAAGGAAGGTAGAATCCAGAGCATGGTAGCTCATGTGCAAATTGTGAGATCAGTGATTGCACTGCCATTGCACCATTCATTTGAACAATCGTGAGCAAAGAAGAACATCGAGCTACTGATGTTAAAAGAAGTGCTGCATAGGAAGCGACCCATGGAATGTTATTTCATTTGAGTTTTTTGAGATAGTTTGAATTTCGTCATTAGATTATTTCATTTCCAAATAAAATCAAAAAGCCATAGGACTTCAATATGAATTTGATGATCGACGAAGTATGCAAAGAGAGGTGAAAGGGCTATAAGGAGTTAAGAAGTGAGTTCAGAAATTGGAGAAGGACAAAAAGAAAAAATAAATTCATTGGTGAAAAAAGGAAACGAGACTGTAATTATCAAATATTACCATTTTACCCTCCAATCACCTATATATTCATTTCTTGTTAGTAGTGTGCCCTTAGCCAATGGTCATATATGACTTTTGTACTAACATTCTGATTTATTATTTATATATTATGAGGTATTCTTTTATATATGGATGTATATTATTTATGTAAGTGATTTACATTCCATGAATGGTATTAAGTTTATGTCATCAAGTACGTGACTTGATTGTAAAACCATAACCATTATAATAATATTCTAAACTGTTCTTGGTCGATCATTATTGGTGGAACAATAATGAATTAAGGCTAGTATGTGTTCTGAGTGATGATCACGTTTTACTGATCATAGATATAAGTTATTAAATAAGATACATTGTTGTATGTTAGAGAACACATATTGGACCGACCCACAGAGAGAACACTACATGATTTCATGTCATTAGTTATTCTCAATATGGCTTGACTTTAGTCCTTTGACCTGAAGTCATTATGGTTCCCTACATGAGGAATTCAGTGTTTTGACATTAAACTAAGTTATCTTTAACCAGATAACAAGTAGTCTTAGGTTAGACATTAAATGAACTATACGGAGGGATGTGAATGACGTAGATGGGATTTGTACCTCTCTTAAATGAGAGTGATATCATTTGGACCTCTTGAAAAATATGAATGAAGAAATACATGGCCGTGCTCAAATGAACTGACGAGGAGTCATCAATGTCATTTGTTATAGTCAGTCAACTTGGGAATAAAAAAACTATGATTAATCAAAGGTTGACATGTAACATGCCTTATGATTAATCTTGATATCGTGTTATAAAGGAACTGAGTTTGTAACCATGGTTATAGGTTAAATTAGATTACCGATCCTCATTTGATTTGGGTAGTCATAATGTCTTGCTAGAAGCCGCTTATGACTTATGGACCTTAAAGTGTGATCAAGCCCAATGCCAACATCAAATGAGCCTACAGGGTCGCACACAAAGAATGATGTGATTTGGGCTTATTCTCTTGAGCCTAATTTATTAGGCACTGAATAAATATATATGGATATATTTATTGGGTTAGATTGAATTAAGTTGTCAGGCTTTTATTATATGAGATATAATATGGGCCGAAACTTATTGGGCTTCCATAATCCTAATGAGTTTAGGATTATGATTTTCTTATTCCTAATAGGTTTAGGATTAGGATATTTCTATTCCTATTAAAATAGGATTGTCTTATTCCCACTAGGAATAGAGATAAGGGCTTCTCTATAAATAAAGGGCTTATGTCTCATTAGATGACATACGAAAAGCCCTAGTTACCTAGCCACTTGTTCCTTTTCTCGAGAGAAAAACTGTGTGGCGTTTTAAAGTGTTTTAGAACGTGCTAGCACACATTAGCCACTGCTCGGATCGTTCATCCTCGTGTGGATACCAATAGAGGATGTTCGCGAGCTGCAGCGTCAAGATATCTGAAAAGAATCCCAATCCACACATTTCAAGAGGTAATTCCATACACTTCTTGTGGTGAAATTTCGGTTAACCAAGGCACAAGACCTGAAATCCTATGGTCCATTCCGTTATGCATTGTGCATTCCCGAGCCATATGCGATCTAACATCAACGATTAATGAACGAACTGTTTAAACCATTTCTACTTCGTTTCATTCTGGTTTTTTTTTCGACAATATACTGATATACAATTCTTCGTTAACATTGCACATAGAATACATTTAGGTAGCACTTCAAACATTACTGGACAATCAACTATTTTTGAGAGGAAACAAGTATGTCTTCGAAGCTCGACAGGTGGATTACTTGGGGTATACTATATTTGAAGAAGGCATGGCCACGGATCTGTGGAAGGTTAAAACTATAGAGGAATGGCTGGTACCACTGTGTATTAAGGAATTGCGGGCTTCTTGGGAATCACGGGGTATTATAGGAGGTTTATTAAAGGTTATGGAGCCACAATGAAACCACTGACAGAATTGCTTACGAAGGAGAAGGTGGCCAATTGGAACTGGCAACAGGAGGAACATATGGCTTTTGAGAGCTTGAAGAAGGCCATCATGTCTGCTTCGGTATTGGCATTACCCAATTTTTCCAAACCATTTATAATTGAAGTCGATGCATACGGGTAAGGGATTGGTGCGGTATTATAACAAGAAGGTCATCCCATTGCCTTCTTAAGCAAGTCATTAGCAAGGAGGCATCAAGGGTTATCTACGTATGAGAAGGAGTTTCTAGCAGTAATTAAGGCCATTAAACAATGGCATCACTACCTGACTCCTAGACCCTTCATTGTTAGAACGGATCATCGGAGCTTAAAGTACTTGTTGGAACAACGATTGTCAACCCCGTTTCAACAGTCGTGGCTACCGAAGCTATTGGGATATGATTTCGAAGTATAATACCGATGTGGTAAAGAGATTGTAGCAGTAGATGCCCTTTCGAGGATCACAAGCACCAAAATGTTAATGATATCTGTGACGCAAATGCAGAGTGAACTCTTAGAAGATATTTAAAAAAAGCTGGTAGGAAGATGGAGTCATTCAGGAATTGATCACGACGTTAGAATCTAGCAATGCTAAAATTGGTGTACACGAATGGAAGGAAGGGTTATTAAGATGGAAGGGACGTTTAGTTGTAGGGGCCAACTCGAGCCTCTGTTAATAGATTATAAGCTTCAGTCATGACGACGCCATGGGTGGCCATGCAGGGGCAGTTGTGACCACGAAGAAACTACAAAAAATGTTTTTTTGGAAAGGCATGGATCGTGATGTGAGGATTTACTTTCAGAATTGCATGAATTGCCAAATAAATAAATACAACAATTCTGCTTATCTTAGGTTATTACAACCTCTTAGAATACCTGATGGAAGCTGGAAGGAGGTGAGTATGGATTTTGTGGAGGTTTACCTATTTCAAAAGGTAAGTCTCTTATATTGGTGGTGGTTGATAGATTCACAAAATACTCTCACTTTGTCCCTCTTAAGCATCCTTATTTCGCCTGCGATATAGCTGAATTGTTCCTTAATAATGTGTTTAATTTACAAGGAATGCCTGAGTCTATAGTCAGCGATAGAGATCCGATTTTCTTAAGCAAATTTTGGCAGGAGCTTTTGCGGTTACAAGGGGTTAAGTTGAAGTACTCGACAACTTACCACCCACAAACAGATGGGCAGATAGAGGCGGTAAACAAGATCCTTGAAAACTATTTGCATTGTTTCTGTGGAGAAACACCTCAAAAGTGGGGAGAGTGGTTGGCGTTGGCGGAATGGTGGTACAACGCCACTTACCGAGCCGCCATCAATACTACTTCGTTTGAAGTTTTGTATGGTTACCCACCCCCAGTGTATACTTCGTATATTGTAGGCGATTCGAAGGTTGTGGAAGTTTATAGAGTTTTACAGAGAGCCTAAAACTGCATGAAGTAATATACGGATTCGAAACGTGTAGAAAGAGAATTCAAGGTTAGAGATATGGTATTATTAAAACTACAACCGCAAAAACAGTTTTCGTTACAAAGAAGGAGCAACCAGAAACTATCTCCATTGTATTACGGTCCATACAGGGTAATCCAATGGATTGGGAAGGTGGCGTATAAGTTAGAACTGCCGACTCATGCAACGATACATCAAGTGTTTCATGTGTCACAACTTAAAAAGACATATGAGGGTCAAGACCGCACTGCTTCATCGCTACCTGAGTTCCTAACTCCAATAGAACGAGTTCCAGTAGCAATATTGGACAGACGCATTATTAAAAGAAACAATCAAGCGGTTGGTCACACAGTAGTTAATCCAATGGTCTAATGAGGAGAACACTAATGCTACTTAGGAGTATGTTTTTGACCTTCAGAAGTAGTTCCCTGAAATCAATCTGAGGGACAAAGACGTTAAGGGGAAGGGGATTATTACGGAGATTATTGAAGACAAAGGAGCTTAAGAGCGAACACAGAGGAGATGGAATCGTAGTGGCATTATACGCAACATTTAGAATAAGACTAGAGAATAACAATGTACGTGAGTGTAGGGAATGATTCGCTAAATATATTAAGCGTGTATTCCACCCTATGTACGACATGTTTTCGGTTATGAATAAATGATGATGTTTTCTCTCTCTCTGTGAATCTTTCTATGTGATTCTCTCTTTCCCTCTCTTCCCTATATGAATTCTGTTATTTGGAAATTCGTGTGCGTTACGTCGAGCGACGACATAATTCTTGCAACACAAAACCTGTTCAGACCTCAATTAATCAAGAATGGACTTCTAAACAACTTCAATATTGTAATTATTACCTTGGTATATAATACAATTCTCAGATATAAATCATAAGATGATTTCGTCTTCTTCTTGTTTAATTCTTGGACTAAATGAAATAGAATTGTCAGAAGCACCTATGTGCACGAAGCTACAAAAGGCAATCCACATAAGAAAAACTTTCAAGCTAGACAAGTTGGAGTGGATAAAAAGGAAATAGGATTATAGTTAGCAAGTTCCTTCTCCTTAGCAGCTGCCATCCTCCTAAGTTTTGCTACCTGAGCAAATGTCGATGGCCTAGAAAGCAGTTACATAAATTGTGTAGCTGGACGAAATAATCTTATCGACATTTTTAAAGTAAAACTTTAGCGGTACTCAAAACAAAAAAGTTCTTCGTACTCTTCACTAGAGGGTGTCAACAAAATTTACGAAAATATTGGAGAAGTCAAATGATATCAAGTACTTATAATACGAGCAAATCCCAAACAGTATTAGAGAATTTTATCAGTTCTCTCTGCAGAATTGAGATGACCCTAACAAGCAACTCCAGCAGAGTAACCTAAATTCACGTTACTTGGCAATGGAAAATTTAAGCGACAAATTCACTTAGTGTGTCAAGGTGCTCGCCTCTTTCAACAATTTCTTTATTTCAGCACGAAACTGAACTTCTGTAACACTCAGAGATGCTTTCTGAAAATAAGAAAATGAAGCACTTTAGAAAATTGTTACAACAACAAATAAACTTCATGTAAAAATTACGCATCCACTTTCTAACAATGCTAATATTGATAGAATTTTATCATTAATTTTGTGGCCTAGCATAATAAACAATAAACATAATTTTGTACAAACCCCAATTAATTAGATGTCAAGATCTTATATGTGTCATTAGATTTGTGTTTATGGGCTTGCTATAATGGGTAGGCTTGGCCCATGTTTGAAATGCACAGGAGGCCCTACTACTAGCTAACCTTAAATATAGTCGCTCCATTGAGAACTGTATGTTTGTTTTTCAGGTACTAGTAGTTAATCTTTTGCATCTTTGTTGCTCCACTTCATAGAAAACCACAATAGACTCAATTACTCCTCAGTTTTCAGGTATTTTTCCATCCAATTCTTGAATCTAGCATGTTGCAATCGTAGGGTTAGTCTAATTGTATTGATTAATCATGACATTAATCAATAATTTCATTTTATTTATTCTTTCAATTGGCATCAGAGCCGTATTAACACTAATTGTGACTGCTAATTTTGGGTAATTTACGAGATCAGATGTTCAATTATTTGTTGGGGTTTTCATTTTTTGTTAATTAATTTTCTGTGAAATCTTTTGTTATTGTTGGTTTGTTTCGGTTTGGTGTCAAAAACACGTGGTAAGTTTGTTAAATTTTTGTTGTTTGTGTTAAAACTCAGAACTCGAAAATGCAACCCGTAAAAACGTTCCTCTTCAAAATTTTCAAATTTTTTCCAGTATCTTTTTTGTGAAATTGATTGAGGGCTTTGATAGATCGTTAAATTCTAAATCTAATGGCACCAATTTCATTGAAAACTGATCAAAATTGACCAAGTTATGGGCATTTTTCCAAATCGGGTTGCGAACTAGGTCAAACGACCCGAATTATAGGGTTTTTGAGTGAAGAAGACACAACCCGACCTAATTGACTTCTCCCACACATGCGATGGTGGCAAGTGTGGCTTGCTCCCTTGATCGTTTTATCCTAAATTTTACCTGTTTGTTCCATTTGCTCAGTTCTGATTTATTATATTTTCTGGAATTTTTTTAATAATAGAAATATTATTTTTATTTTTCCCAAATTTTAAAATTAATAAATATATAATGTGCTCTCCGAATTTTTTCTTGAAATTTTTTTTACTTATTTCTGGTATGTTTTGGGCTTGTGGGGTCTAATGTACTCTCAGTGGTAATATAGTTGTACACGAAAATTAATTTTGGATGTAGTTTATGCATATAATGTTAGATTATATGATTAATATGGTTAATTTTGTAATTGTGGTGCTAATTGAAACCTATGGGGCAATTTTGGGATGTGTTATTGGACTCTTGTCATTCATTTTGTGTAATTGTGTGCTCGCCTATTGTGAGACCAATTATTACAAAATGCTATTGTGATGTTATTGGGCATACGTTAGATACTATGTTAATGATGCTATTACCCTATCGGTTTGTCTTTATCAATGTAGTTTCTAATGCTTTGTTTAATTCATTAAATTATGTCTCTAAGTTTTCAGTATCCTATCGATTTTATCTTTAGGGAATAATTTAATGTTTTGGTGATCTGTGTTGTAATCCGGGACCCTTAGGCAGGACTGCAATTGCATGAGAACCCAACTGTGTTGTTTGCCCAATTTCACCATATGTAAATACATTTGCTAAATCTCCCTGCATTGTATCAATTTCTAGCTCTAAATTCTTTGGTTAAGCTAAATGGGACCAATTATGAGGACTGGCTTGAATCCTTGAATCTGTTTTTGGCTATTTCTAATACTGATGTTGCTCTCCTTAAGGATGAACCTGCACAACCTACTGCTGAGACTTCTGCTACAGATAAAGCTAAATATGATAAGTGGGCTTGTTCTAATAAGATTTGTCTGATGACCATCAAATACACAATGGAGAATACTATTAAAGAGAGCATCATTGAAATTGATAATGCCAAAAATTATCTCAATGTTGTTGGAGAAAAATTCTATAAGTTTGATAAGACTGAAAAGTCTAATCCCTTGTTTTTCCTGTCTAAGACCAAGTATGATGGTGTGGGTGGTGTTTGTGAGCATGTAATGAAGCTTGTGAACTGGTATAACAAGTTGAAGTTCATGAAAGTTATGCTGGGAGAGGATTATCTGATCTAGCAAGTGTTTGAATCTCTTCCGTCTGAGTTTAGTGTTCTCAGGACTACGTACCATGCTCAGAAATATGAATGGAACATTGATGAATTGATTTCCATTCTTATTCAATAGTAGCATACTATGAAAAAGGGAAAGTCCCACAGTATTCATCATACTTCTCATAAGAGTAGTGTCAAGAAGAAATTTTATAGAAACAAACAGGATAAGCCTCAATTTAAGAAGAAGGGGAATGATAAACATGCATTACCTTCTGGGCCTAGTGAGAGTTTTGGTGCTAAGCCTAAGCATGTTTTTAATGAAAACTGCAACTTTTGTCATGAACATGGACATGGACATAGGTAGCGTGACTGTGTGAAGTTTAAGAATTGGTTGGCAAAGAAGAAAGGTATACCTCAACTCTTTGTCTGTTTTGAATCAAATTTTGTTGATGTTACTCCTAATTCATAGTGGTTAGACATTGGTGCCACTATTCATATAACGAACTCATTGTAGGAGTTCAAAAGCAGGCGGAGACCAAATAAAGGGGAGTTGATGGTCTAATTAGGAGATGGATTTAATGTTAATGTTGAGCACATAAGAGTAGTTTCCTTGAAGTTGAGTAGTGGACATGATTTGCTTTTGAAAGATAGTAGTTATGTGCCTTCTATGCTAAGGAATTTGATTTCAATTTCTGTTTTACACAATTATGGATACATTTTCCATATAATCAATGATGATGTTGTTTTGTATTATGTTTCTATTGTTATTGGTTCTGCAATTATGCATGATGGATTGTTTATGCTAATTGCTAATTCTTCTCATTTTGACCAACCACATGATAATGTTAATGCTGTTGTTGGAAAGAAACATGGGAGAGTTACTGAAAAATCTTTTATGTTATGGCATAAATGGTTAGGACATATCTCTAAGGAGAGAATTGAGAGATGATTAAGGAAACGATTTTACATGATCTGGATTTCTTTGGTTTTGACACTTGTGTTGACTGCATAAAAGGAAAATTTACAGTTAAAGTAAAAAAAGGAGAAAATGACTAGGAAGGAGGAACCGTTACAGATAATTCACACAGACATCTGTGGACCTGTTACTCCTATTTCCATGGGAGGCTATAGATACTTCATCACCTTCATTGATGATTTTTCTCGGTATAGATGTGTTGAATTGTTGCATAAGAAATTTGAATCCTTGGATGCTTTTAAATCACTGAAAGAAGTTATTGAATTGCAACTTGGGAAGAGATCAATTGTGTAAGATCTGATAGAGGTTGTGAGTATTATGGTCGGTATGATGAAATTGGTAGAAACCCTAGTCCTTTTGCTAAATAGTTGCATGATTGTGGAATTGAAGTGCAATATACCATACCTGGCACTCCTCAACAAAATGGGATTGCAGAGAGACGAAATCATACTCTCATGGACATGGTTAGGTGCATGCTTTGTCACTCCACCTTACCAGAGTTTTTGTGGGGAGACACTTTGAGGTTTGCTATTTATGTTCTTAATCATGTGCCTAGTAAATCTATACCAAAGACTCCTTTTGATCTTATATTAGGAAAGAAGTCTAGTTTGAAGCATTTCCGTGTTTGGGGGTATAAGGCTGAGGTAAGGACTTATAATCCTCAACTAAGGAAGCTTGATCCTAGAACTATTTCAGGTTACTTTATTGGTTATTGTACCGGCTCAAGAGGTTCAAGGTTCTATTGTTCCAATCACACTACTAGAGTCATTGAATTAGATCGATCTGTCTATTTTAAAGGGGACATCGAATATAATGAAAGATATGAGTCTCGTGTTATTAATTTCAGAGAGGATCGTGTTATTGTTCTTACACATTTTGTATTTCATCCTTAGGCAATTCAGTCTCCTCTGATTCATAATGATGTAGTTGATCTAGAAAATGATGTCAAAATTCCTCAACAGGTTGGCATTGATACTCAAGTCCCAGATGTGATTGTAGTTCCACCTAGGAGATCTGAAAGGATTCCTAAATCCATTAAGTCATCTAAATTTTGAGACGATTATATTTACTTGGAGGAGTATGAATTCAATTTAGTTGAAGACTCAGATCTTATTTCTTTTCAAGATGCCATTTCTTATCTTTATAGTTCACAATGTTTGGCAGCTATGGAAGATGAGTTGGCTTCTATGAATATGAATGGCATTTGAGATTTGGTGGAATTACCCAGTGGTTGTAAAATTGTTGGGTGTAAATGGGTCTTTAAGCCTAAACATGATACTAGAGGAAAGGTATAACCAGACTTGTTGCAAAGCCAGACTCGTTACAAAGGGGTATAACCAGAGGAAAGGTATAGACTATAATGAGAATTTTTTCCCCGTCTCTACTAAAGATTCATTACGTACTGTAATGGCTTTGGTTGCTCATTTTGATTTGGAACTCTATCAAATGGATGTGAAAATTGCTTTCCTCAATGGAGATTTGTATAAAGATGTATTCATGAATCAGCCTGCTGGTTTTGTTGAGAAAGGTAGGGAACACATGGTATGCAAATTGAGATAATCCATTTATGGGTTGAAACAAGCCTCCAGACAATGGTACTTAAAGTTTAACCAAATAATTTGCTCCTTTAGCTTCAAGGAAAATGTTGTTGATCAATGCATTTACTTAAAAAATAGTGAGAAAATTCATTATTTTTGTCTTATATGTTGATGAGATTCTTTTAGCCAACAATGATGCAGATTTTCTTTCTGAGACTAAACAAATATTGACAGCTCATTTTGATATGAAAGATCTTGGCGATGCTTCTTTTGTTCTGGGCATTGAAATTCATCGTGATAGATTTCATGGTATTCTTGGTTTATCTCAAAAAAGGTATATTGAAAGGATCTTGAATAGATTCAACATGAAGACTTATATTCCTTACAGTGCACCCATCCAAAAGGATAACAAACTCTCGAATAGCCAGTGTCCTCAAAATGATAAAGATAAGTCAGAGATGGAAAAGGTCCCATAAGCTTCTGCTGTTGGAAGTCTTATGTATGCTCAAGTTTGTACACGTCTTGATATTGCTTTTG
Organism: Erythroxylum minutifolium; assembly: GCA_027123815.1. Taxonomy (NCBI): domain Eukaryota; kingdom Viridiplantae; phylum Streptophyta; class Magnoliopsida; order Malpighiales; family Erythroxylaceae; genus Erythroxylum; species Erythroxylum minutifolium. The sequence continues at coordinate 3,270 of JAOTJB010172272.1, read as the reverse complement.
TTGTTGGTGTACTTGAGAGATACTTGAGCAACCTTGGTGTGGGTCATTGGCAAGCTGTGAAAAGAGTTTTGAGGTATCTATAAGGTATTAAGATTATATGCTCACTTACTGGATGTCTAATCACCTTGAGGTGATAGGTTATTTTGATTCCGATTATGGTGGCTACCCTGATGATCACAATTCCACATCAGGATATATCTTTATACTTGTTGAAGGAGCTGCATCTTGGAAAAGTGTTAAACAAATACTTACAACAACTTCAACTATAGAGGCAGAGTATGTGGCTTGTTATGAAGCTACTCGACAGGTAATATGGTTGAGGAATTTCATTTCTGAGTTTCATCTTCTAGAAAGTGTTTCTAGACCTCTAACCATATATTGTGATAACTCTGCTATGGTGCGCTTCTCTCAAATATGCAAGAACTCCAAGCATTCGAAGCAATTTGATATAAGGTATATGTTTGTTAGAGAGAAAGTTAAGGAATATCAGACCCGTATAGAGCATATACCCACTGATCTTATGGTGGCAAACCCTCTAACCAAAGGCATAACTGTTAAGGCTTTTGTGAATCATGTAACCCTTATAGATCTATTTAAATCTTTTGATGCCTTGGATTAGTGGGAGTTTGTCTTTTATTTTATTATTCAGTCTAGAGACTTTTGTTTATAATTGTTGCTATTATTGTTATTGCCACATACTTCCTATATATACTGCACAGATACATTTAAATATTTGTAAATATATGGCATTTTGTTGGAGATATTTTGTACCTAGTCTCATTTTGTTATTCTGAGATATTTTGTTAAATCTCAGTTGGCATCTTGGGTGGATGCTTGGGCCATTTTATTTCGACTTGTATATACGAATCACCATTTTATGTGCATTTACTTATGACACATTCTGTTTCGGTCATCGAGGTATGGGTATCTTACATATATGTTATCATTACTGCTATCGGGTCTAATTTTTATAATGTTGAGGTAATTGTAACCTCATTTTGGACTTATGATTGAGAGATTATTGGCTCTATTTTGACATCCTATTATGGCCACATATTGTTATATTAACCTAGGGATTTGTTTCTGTTATTCATTGGTGTTGGTTATGCTGTCCAAGTGGGAGAATGATAGAATTTTATCATTAATTTTGTGGCCTAGGATAATAAACAATAAACATAATTTTGTACAAACTCTGATTAATTAGATGTCAAGATCTCATAGATGTCATTGGACCCGTGTTCATGGGCTTGCTATAATGGGTAGGCTTGGCTCATGTTTGAAGTGCACAGGAAGCCCTATTGCTAGCCAACCTTAAATACAGTCGCCTCATTGAGAACTGTATGTGTGTTTTTTAGGGTTTGGAATAGCAGTAATTAATCCTCTGCATCTCTGTCGCTCTGCTTCACAGAAAACCACAACGGACTCAATTGCTCCTTAATTTCCAGGTATTTGTCAATCCAATTCTTGAATCTAATATGTTGCAATCATAGGGTTAGTCTAATTGTATTGATTAATCATGACATTAATCAATAATTTCGTTTTATTTGTTCTTTCATATAACTCATGTATTAAATTTTATACAATGTCATCTTGTTGTTATATATATATTAACCATTCATTTTTTTAGCTATTAGTTTCGGATCTCTTTGAAAAGAAATAGTGGTCAAAGTCCTACTGTCTTTAGCAAATCTTAGCAAATCCTATAAGATGTATAAAGTTATCTTATTACTATATGCCCCAACTTTTAAGAATAACTTCATTGTTTTGTTACTGTATTAACTTTCAAGAACAACTCCCAAGAACAATTGTAGACAGCTGTTTTCTTCTTCCTTTTGCTCACTGATTTCTTTTATAACTATTTTTGCCCTTTTGCTTCATCTGTCTACTATACCCTCTCAATCTCTATCATTATCGTATGCATAGTCTAAATTAAGATCTCACTATGCTAATATTATGTTGTTTTCATTTCCTTTTGAGTTGTGCAAAATGATGCTTTAACCATTGTCCTTAGTTGTTGTTGAGTTTGTGCTTTACTTGATTCTCTTAACCTAAGTGCCTCATTGTATGATTAAAAGTGGGTTTATTTTGATTTTGGGAGTAGGAGTTGGAGATAATACATACATACGTAGAGAAAGGTAGAAGAAGAACTTGATGCCTTTGGTGATGTGTGAATGGATGGCTCTCTTTCTCTCTCCTTTTCTTCTTTCTCTCTTTCATCATACATCAAAGTAAATGCTTCTTCTTTCCTTTAATAAGGTTTGTGTAACTTCAAATTCTTCCCTTTGTTCGTCCAGCTTTGATTTTCTCTCTTTATTTTATCTAAAACAGGGTTTTTGTCTAAGAGTCTACTCTTACTCTTCTTCTTCTTAGTAAGACAGTTAATGGTTTGGAATAAACCAAACAGTTTTTATTGAGAAAGTCAAAAGTAACCAAAAACCAGTTTATTTCTTGTTTAGCCCGATCGAGCAGGCTAATTCGATTTGGTTTTTACATCATTGCATTATATAATATATTAAAATTTGAACTAATTTTATGCTACATAAAAAGGAGAATGTCCCATTAAAAATGTACAACCATTATAATTCTCCTTAGTTTTAGTTTAATTATAAAAAGAAAAAAAATAAAAAGTCCAACTTTCACCATTATCTTTAGTTTTTGTTGAGTTTGTGCTTGACTTGATTGTATAATTACTCCTAACCCAAGTGCCTCATTGTATGATTAAAAGTGGGTTTATTTTGATTTTGGGAGTATGAGTTGGAGATAATACATACATACGTAGAGAATGGTAGAAGAAGAACTTGATGCCTTTGGTGATGTGTGAATGGATGGTTCTCTTTCTCTCTCCTTTTCTTCTTTCTCTCTTTCATCATACATCAAAGTAAATGCTTCTTCTTTCCTTTAACAAGGTTTGTTTAACTTCAAATTCTTCCTTTTGTTCGTCCAGCTTTGATTTTCTCTCTTTATTTTATCTAAAACAGTGTTTTTGTCTAAGCGTCTACTCTTACTCTTCTTCTTAGTAAGACAGTTAACGGTTTGGAATAAACCAGACAGTTTTTATTGAGAACAGTCAAAAGTAAAAATCAAACCAAAAACCAATTTATTTCATATTTAGCCCGGTTGAGCAGGCTAATTCGATTTGGTTTTTACATCATTGCATTATAGAATATATTAAAATTTGAACTAATTTTATGACACATAAAAAGGAGAATGTCCCATTAAAAATGTACAACCATTATAATTCTCCTTAGTTTTAGTTTAATTATAAAAAGA
>JAOTJB010171579.1:0-18552 GCA_027123815.1 Erythroxylum minutifolium | reverse complement strand
CTCAATTTTTGTACGGAGGTAAATTAAATGAATTTATTCGTTTTAAGTATCACTGGTGGGGAATCCCTCCCCCGTGGGCCACGGGTCCAGATGTCACGTAGGATGTCAGGCCTGTGGACCCGCGCGGGGAGGGGTTCCAGCACTTAATGCTGCACGAGGCAACAAACTTCCTTTACCTCTACTCAGACTGCCTACCTAAGCCTGCTCTCTCCACCGTCATAGATGTATCCTCTCTCCACTCCACTGTCACTACTCTTCTCCAATCCACCATCGCTGCTACTAGCCAGCCCGTCGGGAAGATAATAGAAATCCAGGATTTTCATATCCAATCTTCATTTTGTTGAACCCCGACCGGACCTGTCAAGACCTTAACTTGATTACAATTTCTAATTTTTTGTGTGTTTTAAGTTGCTTGTTTCTACTCTAAATTGCAATTACATTTTGTTTTGGTTGTATCATGTGTGTTTTGTGAATAGTTCATCATACATGCAATGGATAATTAGAGTTTGAAAGTTGAAATTGTTTGTATGAGTTGATTCAATTTCAATAACATTTAAGCATTGTAAATTTATGAATAATTGAAATCAAATAATATAGTCAAAGAACTATGAAAGAATATTTAAGTATTTTGATTTCTAAATTGCATATAATTCAAGACTATGTCATATTATTTGTTATTTTAATAATCATAAAAATGAGATCAATTTTGATTTGTGAAATTGTAATTTGTTAATTAATTTATATGAAACATATATTTTACTAATTATTGTTTGCATATAAAAATATTTAACATATGATTAATCTTTTGTATATAAGATTTAAGCTACAATTAAATCATTTAATCTATGTAATTAAGTTAAGAAAAATAAATGTTTACATTTTTATATTGTTTATATTATCATTAGGAAATAATATTATAAATATTAATCTTATCTTACAGGTGGTTGAATACATAGTAGAAAATAGTATTTGAATTTATGAGAAAATACTCATCACTCAACATAATGTGAAATTGTAAATGTTTAAATCATTTTTGCGACGTGTATTATCATAAAGAAAAGTTATTTTTGCAAGTTTGCTATCATAAAGAAAGATGTGAGATAGAGTCTATCTAGAATCTAGATATGCTTATAATTGAATATTGGATTTTTATAGTTATGTAATGATATTATTATTATATGCAAAAATTGTATTTTTAAATATGAAGCTATTAATTTAATTTTGACACATGTCTTCATTTATTTTTACAAATAAATGGAAGGAAATTCAAGTACTCTTGATATTCAATCACTTCAAGAAGATTCAATAATCCACTTTAGTCTCATGCTAAAATGGTTCCTAGAATAAAGAATCAAATCATTTGTTTGTTTTGCAACAAGCATTTGAAAGGTGAAGGAATGGCCATATTAAAGAGGCATTTAGCTAGAATAAAGGTTATGTAGAGCCTTGTAAAAAAATGAGTCATAATATGAAATGACAAATGAAGACTTTGCTTATAGAGTATCAATATGAGAAAGGCAAAGATTAAGTTACAAAATTAGTAGTGGAAGTTCTTTTATTGGTGGTTATGATGACAATGGAAATATTGAAGGTAATAGTGTTCCTACCTAATAAGAAGGTAATGTTGTACTTGATGTTAGGAAAAGAAGAAAAACAAGTGTCTTATTTTTTTGCCAGGTGTCTAATTTTTTTGTAGCATAAAAAAACTCTTAGAGCTCAACCTTCAATCCATAGTGCCCTACAAGTTAGAGAAGTAGCTCATAATATGGATATGAAAATGGCTAGATGGTGGTATGATTCAGATATAACATTCAATGCTTCTCAGTCTTGTTATTATAATCTTATGGTAGATGTTATTACTTTTTACAGTCCAAGATACAAAGCTTCTTTAATTGATGAATATAGAGGTAAATTTTTAAGTAGCTTTGTTTATGAAATAAAAAGTTATTTGGATGAAAGAAGAATGACTTGGGGTCTTTTATGGTTTTTAGTTATTTATGATAGTTGGATAAATAGAAGACATTATACTATTATTAATTTTTTGGGTTTATTCTACAAATGGGACAATGATTTTGAAGTTTATTGATGCATCTAGCCTTGTTAGGAATGTTGATACTCTATTTAAAATATTTGATGAAGTTATAAATAAAATTGGGCTAGAAACGTTGTTCAATTTATTATTGACAATGATTTCGCTTATAAAATAACTGGAATAGGATTACAAAGCAAGTATAATTCATATTGTTGGACTCTTTGTGCTACATATTGCATTGACTTGATGTTGTAAAATGTAGGAGATGCTAGGCATTTTCCTATTATTGATACTATGTAGAAAGCAAAAAAGGTGACCAAGTTCATTTATAATTGTACATGGTTCTTAAATTTAATGGGAAAGGAATTTACCAAAAGTAGGAATTTGTATCCTAATACTATTACAATATTTGAAACAAATTTCTTATTTTTTTCAATGTTTTGTTATGATAAAGAAAGAGTTAAGATAAATGTTTACAGTGATAAGGAAGATACATCTCAAATTGCTAGGTCTATTGTTAGATTAGAGGTTTCTAAAATTATACTTGAAGATGATGAGTTTTAGTCTCAATGTCAATTTTTCATCTAAGTTTGTGAGCCTTTAGTGAGGGTACTTCGTCTGATTGATAGTAATGAGAAGGCAAATTTGGGTTTTTTTATGATGTCATAGAGAGGGCAAAGGAAACAATCAAGGTCAATCTAAAAATAAGTATTCTTTGTACACACCTTATCTTGCAGTTATTAATAAGAGATTGGAAAGACAACTTTACTCTTTGTTGTTTATAATTGGGGAATTTTTTTAATCTTATTGTTTATTTTAGACCAAGTTTAAAAAGAAAGTTAAAGTTAATAAGGAAATGCTAATAACTAATACAACAATTTTTGCCTATGAGATGAAACAAGATCTCCTAAGATCACAAATGGAGATATATAAGGATGCTTCTAGTAATTTTGGGATACCAATTATATTCGTGAAAGCGACAAACTAAATCTAGGTATATTTTTTACTTTTGTTACTTGCTGAAAATTAATCATCACATTATTTTGTTTATAATGCTACTTTTGTTATCTCACTTATAAGTGTAAATTTTATTGTGTTTTAGGCATGTTTGATATGTATTTAGCATCATTTAGTATGTGTTTAGGTTAGAATTGTGTTATTTTGTTAATTATTTGTGTTTTAAGTGTTTTATGGGTTAGTAAAAGCTTTTGATCTTGAATATTATGTTTTTAAGGTATCTTGATGTGTTTGCTAGAGTTTCAAGGTCAATATCGAAGAACGAAGGAGTTTTAGAATACATTCATCCTAATCAGACCACGATTATGACAGAAGGCTCATATGTGGGCCACAATTGTAGCCTGCATCTAGCAGACTCACAGTCAATTACAAACTTCATGTTTCAAGGGACTTTTTAGACCTTTTGGACCTCAAAAAGCTCCTAGGGTTACCCAAAACATAAAAGACTATTTAAAGAATATTAAGAGGAGCACAAAGGAGCTTTTGCATCAACCACACTTGAAACCATAAAGAGAGAATACTGAGAGAGAGAAAGAAGAAGAAAGAAGAGGAAGAAGATGAAGATGAAATTGACTCAACATGCTTCCTAAAGCAGGAGGTTTCCCGACGTCGCTGCCTTCCATCATCTACTCTAAGTCATTATTGCCTTTTCATTTCGATTTTATTTATGTATAGAATTGAGATGGATAGTATGATGATAGGATTTGGAATATTGATGATGTTCAAAACTCTCCTTCAGGATTTTATTTTGATTTAATGATAATTTAGTCGATTATGTTTATTGGATAAATGTCGTGATTGGATTGCGTTCTTGCATAATTCGGTAATAAGAGGGTGAACTGAATAAAAAATAATTAAATCAGATTAATGAGAGTTAGGCGATTTAATAGAAACGTGTCAAATCATATTGGTAATTGTGCATAGAGAGATCTCGCGTGATGTTCCGATAGTGTTTTAAAGTGCTTCAAATCTAATTAGGGTTTTGGATAATTTGTGAATTGAGAGATTGCAGATTCCATAATCTGATTAGGGTTTATAATTTAGGGTTTAATGGTTATAACTCGAGAGAGAATAATCAACCCTAGGATAGTCTAGAACTGACACTCCATTAACATATAATCGGCTAAGTTAGCATGAATGATAAGTAAAAATCTTCTTTCTAATAAATTGGTAAATTCCTTAAGTTGATTTCTATTGTGATTGCATATTGCTCACTTGTTAATACTTTTGTGTTTAATTTCTAATTTGACTAGTTGAATTCAATTCTCGTAATTAATTTCTGTTGCATCTTTTATTTTCAGTTTTATAGTTTTTCTGGCCTTATATTTTAGGATTAAATTACTCTCCTTCCTTGTAGGATCGACACCTTTAATACTATTCTATGAACTGTTCACTTGTGAAATATTGAGGGTTATAAGATTAAAACTTACCCCGATTACTTACGACTTACAGTTACTTAACAGGACCAATTCGAAAATGGTTTTCTAAAATTGCAAAGTTTTACTATTCAAAATCTAAGTCAATGTGTAAGCGTAACAGGGTATGAAAGGAATTTGAGTACATTTGAATTCATCCACTCCATGAAAAGGAATAGATTGGAGGACAAAATATTGAACGATTTAGTCTTTGTTTGATATAATTTAAGGCTTCAAAAAAGTCATGCTATTATCATTATTAAGTTGGATATAATTTGTTATAATTTCTTAGTAATTTAATTTTATTATTTACTAGGAATCTTAATAGAATAAGTCATTTTGTAGATCTAATTTACCTTGATCATTTCGATCTTTTGAAATTTTGGGCTTTTAAGAAACCGGGTTTGATAGATCAGAGTGACTTGGAAGATAATCTTGGATAGAAAATTATTGACATGTCATTTAGTGCAATGAATTTGAATAATGACGACGACGATGATGATAATGAGACTCCTCTCAATGACGAGGATTTTGTACTAAATGAGAATTGGAATCAATGCGATTTGAGTGGGTATTCGATTGAATGAAGTTTCAAGTTTTTGTTTATCCTCTTCTTTTAACTTCACCTATATTTGATGTATATGCTAAATTCTATATATGTAATATAATTGTAAATATTTTTATTTCAGGTTTCACTTCTAGTTGATTCTTTGACACAAACTATTGTTATAATTTGTAATATTTAAAGAGTCATGAATATTTATTATTCTTCCTATTTGATGTTTTGATGTAGTTATTATTTATTATAAGATCAAATTGTAACATTTTAAGTACGTTGTATTGTTACTAATTTTATATTTGCATGATGCTTAAATAATCTTTTTTCATATTAGTTGTGGATATTATTTATATGTTTAATATGTCAAAAATAATAATTAAAAAATAAATAGATTGATATTATTTTAAAATTCTATTATTATGATTTTTGGACATAAGGTTGATGTAAAATTATATATATTATACAATACAATATATTAAAGGACGATTTAGAATTTTAACTAAATTTGATACTAACATAAATACTGGTACAATATTAATAATAATGGTGCATGTGCATAACCAACACTATAAAAGGTTCTACATGTCATAAATAGTAGGCCATTATGAAGTACATGGTAACCACCTAAAAATGCAGGTAGAATTGACTCGAGCTTAGATCTTTTTCTTTAATAATATTATGTATTACGTCATGAAAGGGAAGCCTCATGTCGTTCTTAAAAGCATTAAAACAACAGTTTATTTTCTAGGCCTGTGGAAACAGTCATCTAAGATATTAGGGGTCCCCTAACTCGGATGCAGTGAGAGATATTAAACTTTGTTAGCAAATCTTTGTAATCTACTTACCGAACGAGATCATTTTAACTATATGTCATTTAATTTTATTCAGTGAATGAGATTTAATAGAACATGGTAGGAATTAGTTAACAAAAACAAAAGATATGTTCCCTCTATTTATCCCAATTTCCCCTTACACCTTTTGACCTTATATAAGTCGATGATCCTAAACAAATACTTTAGGACTAATGATTATTTTGCCTCTCCCCCTCCCCTTACAAGCTTGTTTACATCTATTGAAGATTCTCTAAGCCTAGTCTTAAAGGACAAAGATAAACTAGACGAAAACTACTTAGAATCACTACTACTATTATAAGGCATTAGACTAATGACATAACTCTTCTTTGATTGTAGAATGCAAGTTATAAGTTGAAGACACGTATCTAATTTAACCTAAATGGCTAAATAAGATCTCCTCCAGCTACTTGTTTGATATATGTTGATGTCTAACGAAGGTGCAATCTGTAGGATTCTTTTAATTAGAATATGAATGTAGAGTGCAATCTGTAGGATTCTTTTAATTAGAAAATGAATGTAGAGTGCAATCTGTAGGATTCTTTTAATTAAAATATGAATGTAGACTAAGGTACCTAGAGCAAATGTCACAAGTTTTATATAATATTAACCAAATGTCTAGAACAAGATAAAGCCAAAGGTTAGGGTCATGAAATGTTTGACTTCTTAAAGGCTATTGTCGAAAATTTTTTAGGATCTCTGAAGTGTCTTGGTCAACTAAGTGCATGACAGCCAGACAAGTGGAGTTACGATCTCTAGACCTAAAGACTAGGATTCTCCACAAAACATTATTGGATATGACTCTATGTTAATCTCGAGCTGCATCAAAACTTGAAGGAGAATGCCTCAGAAGATTCAGAAGTGTGTTACACAGCATGCATGCATGCAATGTATAAAAGTTAGTTTTTGTGTTAGCTCAGTTAGAGGATCAGAATACTATTAATGTTTGTATTCATGAAAACTGTAAACATTACATACGAGAAATAAAGCTCAATACATCACTGAGTTTTAACTACTGTGTATTCTCTGTTTTCTCTATTTCCATTAACCAGAAACCGCTTCTTGAGTTCTTATTTTTTTCTTTCTTGTTCTTTACGTTCAGTAATGTAGATTCATTTCTATGGATGATTGATAGATAACAACAGTGGTATCAAAGCTAGATTATTAAGGGATCTGTGAAGGTATAAGCAAAGTTCTTGGCGTAAGCAAACTCTCTTCTTTCAGTGGGCTAAGGCTGTGTGAGGGAGATACTCGGAGATGGCTGAGAATACGTCTTAGGGCTTGCAGCCTGCAATCTTTAATGGAGAAGGTTATCAAGTTTAGGTAATAAAGATGGAAGCGTACCTGCAAGGGCTTTGGGAGCCTATTGATGAAGACTACGTGGTCGAGGTTCCTGCAGAAGATGCTCCAATTGCTTAACTGAGATGGCTGAGGGAAAAGGTGACCAAGAAAGCTCGAGCCAAGTCTTGCTTGTACGAATCCATTGCACCTTCAATCTTCACAAGAATCATGGGTCTTAGTACAACAAAAGAAATCTGGGACTTCTTAAAAAGTGAGTACGAAGGTGATGAAAAGGTGAAAAGTATGAAGGTGCTGAATATGTTAAGGGAATGCGATATATTGCAAATGAAGGAAGATGAAACTGTAAAGAGTTATTATGAGAAGCTGATTCAACTTTCAGACCAAATTAAGCTCTTAGGTGCTGAATTCAAAGGTGAGAGATTGGTCTAGAAGTTGTTGGTCTCAGTACTTGAGAAGTTTAAAGCAACTATAGTCTCACTTGAAAACACGAAATATTTCTCACAGATGAAACTTGCTGAAGTAGTGAATGCCTTACAGGCTCAAGAGCAAAGGCATCTAATGAGAAGAAATGAGACAGCCGAAGGGGCATATAAGGCTTTTACCAAGACTGGAGATCAAGAAAAGAAAAAGAAGAAGAAAACAAGAATGGCTCAACTTCTCAAAACACTCAGACTCACCAGAAAGATGGGACCAAGAATGCAGGAGGAGACAAGTCCAACAAGTATAATCCTTATCCTCATTGTGGGAAGTCGAATCATCTGTCCTTCAGAAGTTGGAAGAGACCAGATGTTGTGTGTAGGAAGTGTCAACAAAAGGGTCACATGGAGGCAACTTGCCAGAAAAATCAGAACCACACAGTTGCAAATGTGCAAGTTGCAAAAGAGGAAGAGCAGCATTTTATTGCTACTTGTGATCTTGCTGAAGAGTATTGATCTGAGTGGCTAATTGACAATGGGTGCACGAGTCACACAACTCAAGATCCAAGGCTTTTCAAGTCTTTAGATCCAAATAAGAAGGCAAGTGTAAAGTTAGGAAATGGTGACTGCATCTGTGTAAAAGGGAGAGGGGTGGTTGAAATTCCTACCAACAATGGAGTCAAGACCATCCCTGATGTGCTGCTGGTGCCCAAAATACAACACAATCTCCTCAGTGTAGCTCACTTGATTGGAAAAGGTATGTCAGTACACTTTGAATTTGATGGGCGTAAAGTGTTTGACAAATCTGGGCAAGAAATGTTTTTCACCAAAATGAAGAACAAGAGCTTTGCCATGAGACCAGAGGAGATACAACAAGAAGCACTGGTGAGTGATGTAGCTGAATCTGACCTCTAGCATAGGAGATTTGGACACTATCACATAAAAGGGTTAGATGTAATGAAGAAGAAGAGCATGGTGCAGGACCTTCCAGCTCTCTCCTTTTGCAACACAGAATGCAAAACCTACATAATGAGTAAGCACACTCGGGCTCCTTTCATAAATTCAGCTTGGAGAGCAACTGAGAAGCTCCAACTACTACATATGGACTTATATAGTCTAATGTCAGTAGAATTACTGAATGGGAGTAGATACTTCATGTTGATTATAGATCATTATTCAAGGTATAGTTGGATCTATTGTCTCAAGAGTAAAGAAGAGGTGGTAAGGGTGTTTCAGGAGTTCACAACCCTAGTTGAAAACTAGACTGGGCTGAACATTAAGTCTGTAAGAACAGACAATGGCTTAGAATTTATCGCTAACAAATTTTAGTTGATTTGTAGTGTTACAGGAATTAATCACTAGCTGACCACACCTTACACTCTACAACAGAATGGAGTGGTGGAGAGGAGAAATAGAACTGTGGTGGAAATGGTGAGGTGCATGCTTGAAGACAAGAAGCTACCCAAGTCCTTTCGGGCAGAAGCAGCCTCCACTGCCTGTTTTTTGCTCAACAGACTGCACACTCGAACCTTTGAAGACATGACACCACATGAAACTTGGCGTGGAGTGAAACCAAAGTTGAAGAACTTAAAGCTGTTTGGATCTTTGTGCTTTGCTCACATACCTCAGACCAGAAGAGACAAACTAGACAACAAATTTGAACCTGCAATTTTTGTAGGGTACTCTGAACTAACCAAGGGGTATAGCTTGTATTATTCATGATTGAAGAAGGTGAAGGTGAGTAGAGATGTTCATTTCCTCGAAAATGAACACTAGAGCTAGTCTGAAGCAACTCAGAAAGATGAAGAAGGAAGGCAGATTGTAAGCATACCTCTAGTTACCTAAAAAAATGCAGAAGTTGACGCAAATGATCAAGATCATAGTGTGCAGGATGAGCTAGATTTTGAGGAGGAGCAGATTCCAGATATACCAGATACTGACATAGATCATATTCCAGTAAGAGGGACAAGAAGTTTAACAGAAATCTATGAGAGGAGCAATGAAGCATTGCTGGAGCCTTCTAGAGTTCAGGAAGCACTTCAAGATCCGAAGTGGTTTAAAACTATGAAGGAAGAAATGTCAATGACCAATAAAAATGAAACTTGGACTCTAGTTGATAGACCACATGGTAGAAGAGCAATTGGACTCAAGTGGATCTTCAAAGTTAAGCTGAATCTGGATGGCTCAATCAATAAGTATAAAGCTAGACTTTTGGTGAAAGGGTATGCACAAGTTGAAGGAGTAGACTTTGGGGAGACATTTGCACCAATGGCTAGAATTGAGACAATTCGACTGCTCTTAATATTAGCAGTTGAGAAAAGTTAGAGAGTACATCAAATGGATGTAAAATCTACATTCTTAAATGGTGTATTGGAGGAGGAAATTTATATATAACAACCAGAAGGTTTTGTGGCACAAGGAAAGGAGGAGAGTGTATATAGACTGAACTCTTTATGGGCTGAAACAAGCCCCTAGATGTTGGTACTCAAGAATTAATAGTTTCTTATTGGAGATTAATTTTAAGAGAAGTTGCAGTGAGCCAACTCTCTATGTGAGGATGGAGCAAAATGATATTGTAGTAGTTTCAATCTATGTAGATGACATACTGTTAACTAGAAGTTCAAAGGCAGAAATTCAGTTTCTGAAACAACAATTCAGAAATACTTTTGAAATGACAAATCTGGGGTTAATGAAGTATTTTCTAGGAATGGAAATACATCAAATGAAGGGGGTATAGCAGTATGTCAGAGGAAGTATGTATGTGATGTGTTGAAGAAATTCAAGCTAGATCAGTGCAAACAGGTGTCCACACCTATCTGTCCGAAAGAGAAATTGGTAAAGAAGGAGCATGATGATGAGGTTGATGGCAGAAGTTACAGAAGTATGGTGGGATGCTTAATGTACATATCTACCACCAGACTAGATATTATGTATTTAGTAAGTGTGCTCTCCAAATATTTGAGTAATCCTGAGAAGCAACACTTAGTTGCTGTCAAGAGGGTACTGAGGTGTCTCAAAGGAACAACTAGATATGGATCGATGTATGAGAGATCAGGAAAATGTGAACTGAAGTGCTTTGTAGACAATGACTGGTGTGGATCAACAGAAGATATGAAGAGTACTACAGGGTATTGGTTGACTTTGGGTTCAACATGTTTTTCATGAAGCTCCAAAAAGCAGGAATTAGTGGCTCTCTCAACTACTGAAGCTGAATTGGTGGCAACTACAGCAGCTGCTAAGTAAGTAATCTGGGTCAAAAATTTTCTTGAAGATATGAGAATTCATTTGACATCTGCTACTATGTTGTACATTGACAATCAACCTGCTATTTCGATTTCCATGAATTTTATTTTTCATGGGAAAACTAAGCATTTCAAGCGTAGATATTATTATCTGAGAGATGTGCAACAAGAAGGAGAGGTGAAGCTTAAATATGTCAGCACAGAAGAACAAGTTGCTGATCTGTTTACTAAAAGTTTTCATGTTTCTTAATTTGAACAATTGAGAAAGATGGTGGGGATCATGAAGCTGAATTTCTGAGCTAAGGAGGAGTATGAAGGAGAATGCCTCAGAAGATTTAGAAGTGTGTTACATAGCATGCATGCATGCAATGTATAAAAGTTAGTTTTTTCTGTTAGCTAATAATTAGAGGATCAGAATACTATAAATGTTTGTATTCATGCAAAGTGTAAACATTACACACGAGAAATAAAGCTCAATACGTCATTGAGTTTTAACTATTGTGTATTCTATGTTTTCTCTGTTTCCATTAACCAGTAATCGCTTCTTGGGTTCTTGTTTTTTTCTTTCTTGTTCTTTACGTTTAGTAGTTTAGATTCATTTGTGTGGATGATTGATAGATAACAACAAAACTATAGAGAAAATAAACACTTCGTATATTATTCTCGCTCATATGGGTGATAAGAAGGTCTCATCTAAGTCTCTTCTATCTTAAACGCTCGTTGTCTTCCAACTCTCGTACCATACATCTCTAATATAAAAAGAGACACCCATTTTAAACTAAGGAATGCCATTATTCATTTCAATCAAAATTATTCCTAAGCTCGAGTCTTGCTTTATCATCAGAACTTTTATATCTAAAAAGCTCCAATATTACTAGGAAGATCTTAAATTTATCTTGAACCACTAAAGCGTGAAATTTTTTTACTATCAATATAAAATTTCAGTCCAAATCTTATAGAATTAGTATACATCAACTTCCCAATTTGCTTGTTCGAGGCTCGCTCAAAATTGGACATTAGAAGTTTAATAATATTTTTATATGCTTAAGCATTTATAATCCAAATATATTTAATCCATTAGATTGTTGGAAAATCAAGACAAGATCAGATCACAACCGTAGCAGAATAATTATGAAACTTTTCCACATTTTAGTTTCCTGAAAACCAAGATCACTTTAATTATATCAAATGATTAACATATAAATCATAATGAAGCTTAAATCTTAATTCATATGTTATTCTGAAGTTTGATCATTTTCTTGTCATATTTACGAACTGTTTCCAAAATTGATCTATCTCAATTACTATAGTCGCACAAATGTCCAACCTATAATGTTATCCACAAAATAAGTTGAGAGAACTTTGTAACTCTTACAGAGAGGGTTAAGTAAGAAGTACCAGCTCTATTAGAGCTTCAGCCTATTTATAATAAGTTTTGAACATTTTAGTAATTTAATTGAAATTAAATTCTAATTTCAATTAACTTTAATTAAAATTACAAATAATTCTAATTAAATACCAATTATGTTCAAATAAGATCTAATATCTCATATTGATCCTTATTTATTAAACATCTCATATTTAATCATAAATTTCCTCAAATTTTATAAGTAAATCTAATTTAATTAAAATAACTTTGATCTCTTCAACTCATTCTTTATGAGACCCAGTAGGTTACAAATATGTTAGCAATAATTATAAATTCTAATTCTAATTCATAACTAGAATTGGATAAATTAAAACGAATTATAAATTCTAATTCTAATTCTAATTCATAATTAGAATTAGATAAATATTAAAACTTCTTTTAATCTATCTTTAATTCTTCAATTAAACAATTTATAGTCACAAATCAAGATTAGTGTCTAGCAACACTTTATGACCACCCAAATATTTAGGAACGTCAAAATGATTTTGACTAACCTTTTCATGCATGATTTTTGTATAATTCAATCATTTCATCATACAATGTTCTGATTAGACATAAAGTATGGAATTAATATCTACTCTATTTTGAGTCCAACCATATTAGTTCTCTACCATTAACTATTGATTCAATTAATGACATTTATAAACTATTTACAAAAAGTCATTCTACCTTGGCCAAAGATTTCCTTAATCAATTAGTATTGAGAACAACAAAACATTCTTCCTAATTACTTTAGAGTGATGAATCCTGTTTAGATCACTCAACTACCTCAATATAGTTCATGTTACATCCAATGACTATCCACTGAACTACCCATAATTAAAATAGGTCATAAGTAGTATCAAAACATAATTTAGAGGTCTCAAGTTAAATGATCACTTATACAATCATCATAATGAGAATTTTCATAGACATACAAGTAATATTCTAAATAAATTTCTCATATTGAGTCAGATCAATGAGCTTTTTTTATAACAAGTACCTACATGTTTTCTTAAGTATCTCTAGACTTTAGCTTATGAGATCGACTACTTTCATAGTGTGCTATTCTTTTTATATTTTATTAATGTCCAGTCTTAATAGAACAATAACTAGGAACAATTTAGGGACAATACATAAAAGCAATATGAATCTCATTGTAGTTTCATTTGCAATATATAATTATCCTATGAACTTTATCATATATATAGGGATGACAATGAGTTGGACCAGGGCCAGGCTTGAGGCCAGACCAATCTTTTGGCTGTCAACCTAAGCCTAGGCTCTAATAGGCTAGGGGCGGCTCAAGTATGAGCTTAGGCTTGAGGCAATTGACTTACTTTTTAATGAAAAAATTCAAAATGATGTCATTTTGTCATTGCCCTTCAGGCTGGACTAGGCCAAGCCTATGCCCAATTGCCAAGCCTAATCATATACATGTAAACATGTATAAGATAAGAATGACTTTAAATTATTTTATCACTAAAATACAACCAATTGATTGACTGTAGGGTATAAACTAACAATCTCACTTGCATTAAGCCAATCATTTAAGTTGCTTATGCCACATTATCATATGACGATTATACTACTATTGGGACAATGGCTTAATAAGAGAATTCTAAAAGATTCTATATAGTGAGCACTTTTTTAAATCTTAAGATAGACTGAGAAGAAATTCAAGTGTATCCGAACAGGCAATGGCAGAGAATACACTGGACCATTTAATGGTTATTATAGAGAGCATGACATTCCACATCAAATGACACCTACAAAAATGCCGCAGTTAAATGGACTACCTGAGAGGATGAACAAGACTTTGATGGAGAGAGTTAGATGTCTAATCGTTCAACTTATGTTCCTTTACAGCAGGAAGTTCCAGAGAAAGTATGGTCAGGAAAGAATGTTTCCTATGATCATTTGCGGGTGCTTGATTACAAAGCATTTATACATGTCCCGAAGGATGAGAGAATTAAGCTTGATGTCAAGACAAGACAATATGTATTCATCAACTATTCTTAATTATCATCATAATTAAGAAAATTTTCCCAAGTACATTTTTAAATCTTTAATGCTACCTTAGCTTCTTTAACATGCCTAATAACTCTAATATTCCATAGTACATTATTGTCTTGAACAGTGCAAGGAACTATATCAATTTCAATTTCATTAAAGAACTTATTGATCCAATTAATCATTTCTACCTAATGAAAAATGTATTAGGACTTAATTAGCAACTATTGTTACATTGGAACCTTTCCAATCTTGAATGATATTGTACTAAGTAAATAGAACTTAATTAGGATTTACTTCGAAAGTTATATCCTTATCATCTTGAACTCAAACATTAACTCATATATTAAGTAATGGATATCTTTAACACTTCTCAAATATATATCTCAAAATACTAAACATCCTTAGTACATTATCTACGTATTTAAACTTAAAATAGTTAAACAATTTCCAATCTATCTTTATAGATCCAATTCCCAAAATTAAGTTGTTACATTTTTATATCCAACAAGAGTATTTTTTGGAAAATTATATTTTCAACAATTGAAAAATAGAATTGTTGTTCTATATAAGCATTATGTCTCCACATACTCCTACTGAAGTGAACAACTATAATCCCATTAACCTTCTTGTAAATGTGATAAATTCACAATCATCTTAAAACAAACTATTTGAATTCATCAAGAAAGTGAATCTTTCAATGTCTTGTAGCCTTTCAACTATACATCAAGTGTATCAATAAAGACACTAGTTCTAATTGGAAGCATAGTCATGAGATTTGAACTTTTCAAGTTTCATCTTACTCCCACTACTTATCTTGAGAACCATTCTCTTGTAAGTATATGTTGAATTAAACAATTTGTAATGGATTTGTAAGATTGTATCCAACATTTTGGATATCTCATAGCCTTTCATTATCCAATTTAGTTCTAAACTTAATGGATACTATGTGCTTCAACCAATAATCATCACATTCTTGAATCATTAACTTTGACTCTTTTAAAGACTTAGCATTTCATATATAAAATGAAATCTTACTAATTGATTTAAATGGAACTATTGAAGTTAAGTTATTATTCTAGGCATAATTATAGAAGAAATAATATTTCATCATACTATATCTCATCTTGTATTTTCCTCCTTACATAAATCCATACTCTTATGAAATTTTGTTTTGAAGGTATTCACTAGAGAATCTCATTTTTTATAGATAACCGAAAATTTAAAACTTATTACAACGATCTCATCTAAGTGCTTCAACATTCTCAATGCTTAATTTTTACTTAGATTTAAACAACTTAAAAGTTTTAAATCAACATTTCATTTAATACATATGACTATATCACATAAATTCATTAGTAATCTATTGAAATATTAAGTATCATCCTTTTATAAATTATTATTCCATCTAATATATGACATGTATAATTTAATAATTCAATACCATCATTATCTTTTCACAAAAGGTTGATTTGGTTATTCTTCAACTTGACAAGTTTCATACAATTCATAATCAAAAGGATATAAATATCCTTATATGTAACTTTATGATTCTCCTTATGTTGATTTAACCAATATTGCATAAAAGGATAATCTTGGTTATCCAACTTTTATTCTTGTCATTTATGTTAAGCATAAGTCTCATTTGATTCAATATATGCAAACTATTTGTATAAAATTAGTTAACTACTTTTACTCAACAATTTATTTCTTATCATGCATTAAACATTACAATAATGTTGAATTTAAATTTTGTATCAAATACTCATAAGCATGAACTAAAATACATATGACCTATATCGTATCTTGTATAGGAAAGAAAATTCATGCAATTAATTTTTTTATAATGACAACTATTATCGTACTATAGAAAATGCCTTGAAATGATGTCCATATTTATGTTTTTAGTAGGCTAAATTAAGTGAAACAGTTCCAACAAGGTATTATACCTTTCAGCTCTGCTTTTATTCAATCTCTTGCATCTTATTATCATGGTGATGACATACATCTTACATGTTCTTTTCAAAGTCTATTGTCAACTCAAAGTATCAATATATTTTGTCATTTATATGATTTTGACATATCTCTAAAAATTTGTCACCAAATCTTTAAGAGGGATTATTGCAAAATAATATAATGGAAAACAATTTTCGATCTAACTTTGAGAACTCTTATCAAATATATCCTAGGTTAAAGAAATTTGGTTTACTAATTTAGTATCAACTATACTAAACAAGGTAAATTTCACTTAGAACAAAATAGAAAAGTAAGAAAAATAATTAATTAATTATATGTCATGAGACCCAAATGAGAATAGGACTTTAATCATATATTTGGTTACTTTCACTATTTTATTCGCAATAATATCACTCACTACTATTTAGAAAGGTTACTCTAATTTTTTTAGTACGCTAGGATCTCATTCAAATATAATTTATTTTAAGTTTGTTAGAGTATCCCATTTTGAAAATGGTTGCCCAAACCTAATTCTTGTTAATGAACTTTACACTCTACCCATATTAAAAATTCTAATATGATATCTGAGCAGGTTTGGTCCGGATTATTAATTTCCCAGTTGTCCGTCTGAATGTTCAATCCTAGCAGCCCGGTTCGGTTACTACTACGTTTATTTCAAGTGACAATTGGATGTCCATTCCCAGTTGCACTTGAGGGGGAGTGTTAAGAGCATCCCATTTTGACAATAGTTGACCCAAATCTAATTCTTGTTAATGAGCTCTACACTTCACCTATATTAAAAATTTTAATAAACTTTGCTCAATAAACCAACTAAAGTTAAATTAGGTAGATAACAACTTTATCAATTACATCTCATGTGACTCCTAGATCCGTTAGGTGATAAATATTGTGAAAACATATCTTATATTTTATTCCTAATCCTATCTCTAAATTTATGTAATCATGAGTTTGCTCATATAAATTCACAAATTTAGTTAAGTAGAACCTACTGCGATAAGACTAAAAATATTTAGATTAAAGCGGCCTTGAGTTTGATTTAGCGTAACAAACACGCGCCATTAACGTCTACACGAGGCATTATTCCCCGATCACCATTCGTTGTCGCCTTATTGCACTGCCAATTGTTGCCTCTATTCACGCTCGTTCGCATAGCACACTACTGGCCATAGGAAGCCACTTCACTGTTACATAGAGCTGCCATCGTTCGTGGCTATCATGTCTGATGCCTCCCTATTCTTGAATGCCATAATATCACAACCAGAACTATAACTATCGTATAACTCTAGACATTTCCAACTTATCTAAAATTCTAAAACTATTCAAGAATTCATAGTTTTCCATATTAGGTCTCAATCTTTTGGGTTTTGAAATTATATGCTTTTAAGGCTTATTAAAATTTCCATATCCACAAATTCTAAAATACGCACAATTTGTTCTAGTGAATTTTTAGAAAAAGAAAAACATGTGCATGTTTGTATTTTTATAATCAAGAATAATATCATATGAGATTTGAATTAATTAATCTTAATATGTATTCTACAGATTGATTAATCAATTAATATTTTGTCTTGTTAATTTTAATCAAACCAATAATGATCAAGGGAATTTAATCAAATTATAGAACTAAAATAGGCTCTAATCCTACTGTTGGAAAATCAGGATGGGATCTCCTCCTAATCGTAGTAGAATAATTATGAAACTTTTTTCATATTTTGATTTTCCAAAAACCAAGATCACTTTAATTTTATTAATTGAATAACACATAAATTATAATTAATCTTAAATCTTAATTCGTACCTTATTATAAAACTTGATCATTTTCTTGTCATATCCCATGAATCATTTCTAAAACTGGCCCATCTTAACCACTGTAGCTATACAAATGTCTAGTTTCTAACGATATTCACATAACAGGTTGAAAAAACTTTGTAACTCTTACAGAGAGGTTTAAGCAAGAAATGCTAGTTTCATTAAAGCTTAAGACTATTTATAATAAGTTTTGAAAATTTTAGTAATTTAATTGAAATTAAATTCTAATTTCAATTAAACTTTAATTAGAATTATAAATACCAATTATGCTCAAATAAGATCCAATATAACATATTAATCCTTATTTATTAAATATCTCATATTTAGTCATAAAGTTTCTCAAACTTTACAATCAAGTCCAACTTGATTAAAATATCTTCGTTCTCTTCATTTCGTTCTTTATTTGAGACTCATTAGGTTTCCAAATATGTTGATAATAATTATAAATTCTAATTCTAATTCATAATTAGAATTAGATAAATTAAAACTTCTTTTAATTTATCTTTAATTC